>JASDQU010500781.1:0-53655 GCA_032191745.1 Picea mariana | reverse complement strand
TGAGAGCCACCAAGAGATGATACCTGAGCTGGTCCCCATACATATGTATGCACAAGCTCTAACCTTTCATTCTTCTTTTCTTTTTCGACTCTGAGAAATCTGACTCTCTTTTGTTTTCCATAAACACAATGCTCACAGAAGTCCAAATCAATTTGTTTAAGATCTGGCAGCAAATTTATTTTGTGAAGGATATGCATACCCTTCTCACTCATGTGTCCCAGCCTATGATGCCATAGTGCTGTATCCAATCCTGTAGAAGCTAAAGATATAGAAGAGTCAGTATTACCAGTACATAGATACAATGTACCTACCTTCTCTCCTTTCGCTATCACCAATGATCCTTTGATGACCTTCCACATCTTATCTGTAAATATGGATATACAACCTTCACTTGCCAACTTCCCTGTTGAAATCAAATTTTTGCTTAAATCTGGAACATGTTTTACCTCTTTCAACAACCATTGGTTTCCATTTCATTGATTTATTTTTACCTTTCCCATTCCAATAATTTTGCATGGTTTATTATCACCCAAATGAATCTATCCAAAATCACCTTGAACATAATATAGAAAATGTTTCCTATGGGGTGTGTCATGAAATGAAGCTCTTGAATCTACTACCCAAGACTAAAAAACATTATCTATAGAAAGAATCAAAGCATCTTGTAACACATCACCTGTTGCATTTGCTTCCTGATTTCTCTCCTGCTGTCCATCTCTTTGTTTCTTTGGAGCTCTGCAGTCTTTCTTCAGATGTCCTTTCTTCCCACAATTCCAACACTCTATCTTTCCAAGTCTGGATTTGGATCTACCCTTCCTAGAATTTCCACGGTTTCCTGAGCCCTTTCCTCTATCCTTTTATCTTCCCTTGTTCTCCATGTTCAACGCATTTCCTGATGTCTCACTTGTGCTTTTCCGTCGCATTTCCTCACTAAGGATAACACCAACAACATCATCAAATTTTAAAGTATTTGAACTAGACACAGAGTTACTTACAGCCATGACCAAGCCATTCCAGCTTTCTGGAAATGAGCACAAGATTAGAAGAGCCCTAACCTCATCATCAAAGTCCATTTTTACAGAACTTAGTTGATTAGTAACCGTATTAAATTCATTTAAATGATTTGCAACAGACCCACCTTCTGACATCTTCATATTAAATAATCTTTTCATTAGAAATACCTTATTCGACGCTGAGGGTTTTTCATACAATTTGGCCAACGCACCCATAAAACCCTTCGTTGTCTTTTCTTTTGAAATATTGAAAGCCACTGACACTGCCAGGCTCAGCCGTATCGTTCCTAGAGCCTTTCTGTCAAGAATCTCCCATTCTTCGTCCTTCATGGCTGCCGACTTCTTTTCTACTCTGCTCAATGGTAGGAATAGATCCTTCTGATATAAATAATCCTCCATCTGCATCTTCCATAACTGGTAGTTTTGGCCATTAAATTTCTCGACCCTAAAATTTCCATCTTTCGACATTGCTCCCACTCGAACCAGGAACCCTCTTTTCCTGCGAGTTACCTTATGCTCTAATACTAGTTGTTAGAAAAAATAGGACCGCGGAGCAATAAAATAAAACAAATGTAGAAACAAAACATAGAAGACACACAATACAAGAGAGACACAGATTTATGTGGTTCAACCAGTGTGGGCTACGTCCACCAGATAAATTGCCAGGTCTTTCCTTTATTATTATCCAGCAAATGAAGGGATACAACCTACAGCAAAACCCGCTGTAACTTCCTCTTCTTTCTCTCACAATCTCCTCTCTCAGATTACAATATTCACCATCAACCATAGCCGCAATGCATTTCCCTCATAAAAGAGGGTTGCCTTCTAGGCAAAAAACCCTAACATAATCTCTACCGTTAGATCTGCGACCTTATAATGAACGGTCTAGATTTACAATGAAATTACAATATACTTTTATAAGGCAATTTTTTCTTCGGGGGCTTCGCCCCCAAAACCCCACCGGGGGACGTTTCCCCTGAACTCCTGCTAGGGGCCCACTTTCCCCCAAACCCCCCAACCGGGGGGATAGCCCCCCCGGACCCCGCAGAGGGGGTACCCCCCCTCTGCACTCCCCCGCGTGGAAGAGTGTACATACTTATGGGGTGTAAATACTTCATGGGGTATAAACACGGATGAAATAAAAATACCTATAAATCAGGAAGATAATCAGGCTCCACAACCAACAAAGAGGGGGTAGAACACCTCATTTTCCTTCAACCCAGATGACGAGTGTCATTCAAGTAACAACATCTCCTTTGATTAATGGTTTGGTTCTGTTGTCATTCGGACCCACTTCTATCGCGGATGGTACTTAGATTGCACCATATTTCACTAATTCCTTTTCATTTGGGATTTCAGTGATTGGAAAAAGTTCTATTCCAATCCCATCCCAACCATTTATTCAAGGTTCTATCTTGGGAGTAGGGAGTTTGTCGGCTCCTTTGCAAGCCTTTCCTTTTCTAGGGAGTTCGCACATCTCCACAACAAATGCTTTGCTTGGAGGTGGTTTCTTCTAGTCGTCTGGGCCTGCAACATGGCCTAGTACTTCTAGTGGTGGGAGCGAGGGATTTTCGTCCAACATTCAAGTCGGTTCCACACCGTTCTCTCTCTATGGTGATTTTGGGAATTCAACTTTCTCTCCATCCTCTATGCTGGCAGGGGGGAACCTTTTCCATCCTTAGATTACCAAAGGGCAGAAAAGTGGAGGCTTTCACTTTACTGGTACCAAAAATCTTAGTTTTTATCAAAATCTAGACTAGTTTGCAAGCTCTTCCTGGAAACCTAGTGCCAGTTTCAATCTAGGGTCGTCTTTTCAGGCTGCCAATCAATCAGGATTTTTTAATCTTGTGTTCTCTACCTTGATGTCACATCCTAGGCTACCCTTTCTGAAAACCCTTGATTTTCTAGATTTGTCAAAGTTAATGAACGATCTTATTCGTTATAATCCTAGTTGGATTTCAGTCCCTACCAAACTTCCTTCCGATATACCAAAATTCAAAGGTAAGAGTGGTGAATACCTTGGAGATCATGTAACAACATTTCATTTATGGTTCTCTTCTAACTTGTTGAACAACGAGTTCGTTCGGTTACAGTTATTCCAATGCACCCTCACTAGGGGCATTGCTAAATGGTATATAGAGCTGGAGGGGTCAAAGTTCATAACATTTGGTGATTTGTCCATGGTCTTTCTCAATCATTTCCAACTCTTTTTCCGATATGATGTTGGCACATAACTTTTGGCTAATTTTGAATAAAATAAATCCATTCACATTTCTGATCATATTCGGGAATGGAGGAAATGGAATAGTTTGATTAAGGCCATGATTCCTCCCAAATTTCTCTTAGAATAGTTCCTGAAATCATTAATCTCTTATATTTATAAAGACATCACGACTTCAAGAGTGTTTACGGAGGAACACATTATCTTTGAATCGCAACAGTTAGATCTCATTTACTCTCAGTCAAACATGCTCTATGAGATAATGCCAAATGTGCCACAATCAACTCTCGACTTGATGAAACCAAAATCAATACCACATGCCGATGGTTTTATTGTTTCATCGCAACGAAAAGATGCAAATATGATTTCTAATCATATGCAATGATGTTCTATTAAAAACATTGCGGCTTTTCAAGCCCCTAGTTTGACCACCCCCATTTCCCAGTCATCAGATGTACACAGTATGCAATCGACAACTCCAAAGGGTCCTCAGCAACCCAAAGGGAAAAATAAATGAAAGGGAAAGAAAGGTGGTGGGGGAAATGATAAAAAGGTTAGTAATAATTTTTAGGGGGGAAATAACGAAAAGAAAAAGGTAAAGTTACCTTGCAAGCTTTGCAAAGGAGATCACCTGACTCATCTCTTCCCCAAAATTGAGGAAGCCCAATGATTTTTAACACAACAACCTGTTGTTATGACTAATCTATTTCTACATGGTCAGAATTTAATGTAGGGTTCTTCCTCGACCTCTTATATAGATGGGGGAAATCAGGGTACCCCCACGTTGGAATCTCGAACATCGAATGTCTATATGATGAAGTCAAATGTTAATTTGAAAACCAAAGCTCATGATTATGAGAATCATGAGTCTGTATAGAAGGATAAGGAGTTACCAGAACTCTCGATCTCTCTCCATATAGAGAAACAAATGGTAGACCCAATGCCTTGCATACCAAAAGGTGTGTTGAAATGGAAATCACACAATCTGAATGCTAGAGTGGCTCAAAATTATTCTATTGTTTAATATTTAGCCCAAATTCCTTGTGCTATATCCACACTGGAAGTTCTCCATAGTTTCCCATCGCAACAAAATGTTTTGTTGTCTACTTTAGGGGCCTTTGAATCCTTTAAATCATTGTCCATAATGTTTGAAACTTATAACTTCAAGCCTTGCCTTTCATATCATGTTGTGTTTCATATTGTAGGGTTTACACCACAAAGTCATTTTAGAAAAATATTTTTCCCACTTTGGTGGATGAAAATTCTTCGACGTCTGTCATGTCATTATCATGTTGGCGAGCTATTATCTCACCTGAGCTAGCTCATTCTCCTACATTGCTGATGTCATCTGATGGTTGTTCATTTAGACCACATGATAGTATCCCTTATTTCCCTATCCAATTAGAAAGAAAAACATTTTCCCTATCCAATTAGAAAGAAAAACAATGTGCGTTGAAGTAGAATTAGTTGATCATGCTCCTCTCAACTATAATATACTCTTGAGAAGAAGCTGTATGTATGAAATGATAGTCATAGTCTTTGTGGTTTTTCGAGTGCTATGTTTCCCTCATGAAGGGGGAATTTTCATTTTTGATCAGTTGTCATTCACTCGTGTGGATCCTGAAACATCACCAGTCTCTGCAGTTCCTTTAATTGAAAATTTGCAATGACCACCTGCAAATTGGGGTGTCGGGATGTATCATTCCCTTATGTGTACTTTCGATTTTTCGACACCATAATTAAACTTTAATGCCATTTTGAATGTTCCTGAACAGTCTACACTAAAGGCCGATATCTTTCAAGTTAGATCATTTCAAACTTCTTACTTTGAAGATCCATGGACTCTACCTCCCCCATCGACTTTGAGGAACATATTGGAATGTACTGGAATGGAAATGCCATTGTCTACATTAGAGGTATCTTATCAATCCATTCAATGAGCTACTATAGACTAAGATCCATCTCCTACTTCGATGGAAGAAGTGGATCCTGGTTTAGAGCCTGTGTGGGATCTTAATTCGTCCAACTCTCTTGATTTCTTCGACATCATCCTCCATTCAAATGAGGCGATCCTAGAGGCAATGATAGGGCTTAAATGAATTTAGGAAGACTTACACCATATGCATTATTTCCTTCCTAAGCTGAGTCGCGTAGAGAAAGGATAATTTTGATTGACCATGATTGGAGATGTTGATCATCCATTGAACCCTTTGGTAACTCATAAAATATATGATGAACTGAGCATGGAAAATATTTCAGAGACTATTTTGATGAATATCTCCAAGACCCTTGATGTCGTGGAAATTGTTTTTATTGGGCATCCGGTTCTCCAAAAAAAAATATGTTCATATACAACCATTTTTAAGGAGTTTCACAACGTTTTCCCTTGGTATTATGAGGAAATGTCGAGGGTAGATCCTTGGATCATCCAACACAAGATTCAAACTTATGCAAATGCTAAACCATTTCAAAAAAAGTTACGACGAGGGAACCCTAGGAAAGAAACAACGATTAAGGCTGAGGTAGAAAAAATGCTTAAAGAAGGGTTTATCTATTTAGTCCAATTGACTAAATGGGTATCCAAACCTGTTCCAGTTGACAAGAAATAGGGTACCATTTGATTCTGCATGGATTTCCAAGATTTAAATAAATCTTTTCGTAAAGATAATTTTCCTATGACATTTATCGATCAAATCCTCGACGAATGCGTAGGAAGTGACATTTTCTCTTTCATGGATGGTTTTTCTAGTTATAACCAGGTACAAATCTGGCTCGAGGAACAACATAAGCTTGTTTTTATTTGTCCTTGGGGAACCTTTGCATATAATTACATTCCCTTTTGCCTTAAAAATGTTGGAGCCACATTTCAACGGGCCATGATGCTTTCTTTCAATGACCTCAAACACATAGTGGAGGATTATATGGATGATCTTACAGCTCATTCTCCTAAGAGATTGCAACATTTGTTACACCTCTACCTTGTCTTTGAAATTTTCTGGCATTATCAAATTCGTTTGAATCCTCATAAGTTCATTTTTTGTGTAACTTGAGGGGGTCTTTTGGGGTTTATCGTATCAACCAAAGGTATCATGGTTTATTCTTTGAAGGTCGAGGCAATACTGTAGTTTCCTCCCACGCATACTGTGCATAAACTCTAGAGCCTACAAGAAAAGGAAAATTTTCCTTCGGTGTTTCATACCAAACTATGTTGATATCACGAAGGAAATTATGTGCCTTTTAAAGTTGGGAGTCCCCTTTTTCTGGGATGAATTGGCACAATGTTCTTTCGATGCGTTGAATAAAGCTATATTTTTTTCCCCTTTTATTATTCCTCCGGACTATAATAAATATTTACTACTATATCTTGTAGTAGCAGAATCTTCTATCGACATGGTGTTAGTTCAGGAGGATGATGAACTCAAGGAGAATATCATCTATTATCTAAGTCGTGGCTTGGTTGGTCTTTAACTAAAGTATTCACACATTGACAAGATGGCGTTATCACCCTTCCATGTTGTTCAACGATTTTGAAATTACATTTTTCTGTGCAAGATGACCATCGTCGTTGATGTTAATCCTTTTCAATATGTGTTGATTTGGCGAATAATAAGAGAAAAGTACAACATGTGGATTTTTGTGCTTTAGGAGTTTGATTTGGATTTCACTTCTACCAAATCCAATAAATCCTTAGTCTTTGTTGAACTTATGTCAGAGTTTCCAGCAAAGAAGGAGGATGACACAGTGATTGCCTCATTTCCATATGAGCATATATTACTCATATCTTCATCTGATCCTTGGTATATATGAAGATATTATCATATATCTCTAGACTTTGAAGTTTCCTTCACTATTTTTGTGAGATGATCGACAACGAATTCACCACATAGTGAAGAACTATATCATTATTGGAGACACTTTGTATCATCAAGGGGTAGATTCAATTCTCCATCACTGCCTCACTCATGAGGAATCATAGTTGGTTTTGAATGATTTCCATAGTGGAGCATGTGGCAGCCATCTATTTGGGTTGGAAGCATCCAAAAATATTTTTCACGTAGGATAATTTTGGCCAATGATATTTAAGGATTGTATTGAAGTAGTCAATAAGTGTCACCCTTGCAAATTATTTTCTAAAAATATGCACACACATCTTGCTCCTATTTTTCTCGTCATTATCGTTAGTCCTTTCATCATGTGGGGGGTTGATTTTATGAAATGTCACTTAGTTTCGAATAGGGGGCATTGGTATATCATAATGGTTGTAGACTATTTTACAAAGTGGGCATATACCATGCTGAGATTTTCTAATAATGGTGAAACCTCAATGTTTTTTGTGTTTAACCGGGTTATAGCTAGGTTTGGGGATCCAAAAGAGATTGTCACCGACCATGGCAGTCACTTTTAGAACCACATGATGTGTTAGCATCAAAACTGGGTCTTAGGTAGGATCATTCATCTCTTTACTATCCTCAAGAGAATGCTCAGGTTGAAGTTGTTAATAAATCCCTGAAAAACCATTTTGCGAAGAAATGTCAACACAAGCAAATCAAATTGGCACTTGATGTTATATCTGACATTGTGGGCCTATCGAACCTCAGTCAAAACTGCAACATGATTCTCTCATTCTCAACTCATTCATGAGGTAAAATCAATTTTTTCCGATTGAATGTGAAATACCTTCACTTACGATTGATATAGATATCCTTCTTGACATGAATGAACTAGAAGAGAACATTTTTTACTTAGAACATATTGATGAGAAACGTTGATATGCTACTACAGAAAATGAGACATATATCAAGCATGTCAAAGATAACTATGATAAAACCATGCACCCCAGAGTCTTCTCTGAAGGGGACCTTGTGTTGGTCTATGACCAGGACAAAGCCTCCTTGGGGGCAGTTAAGTTTAATCCATTGTGGCATGGTCCATTCATTGTGATACATGACCTATGGAAAGGATCCTACGAGCTAGAGGATTTTGAAGGAAATGCATTTCCATAGCTCAAATTTGGGATCTACGTTAATAAGTATTACACTTAAGTTGTCATGACTATCCATTCGTATTGTAAATTTTGTACATTGTTTTATTTAGTGGTAGCATAGATTTATTTTTGTGTTAGTGGTGCTTATGGTTCTTCTTATTGGTTGACATATGTCATGACATTATTCGATGTTCGTAGGGTTCACTGATGGCGCCAACTATCACACTCAGAAATTGGATTCCACTGCTTGGGTGATTTATTCTCCCACTGGTCAATTGGTTGCTTCGGGAGGTGATTTTATTAATCCTTTCACCAACAATGTGGTTGAATATAACATTTTTGTCGATTTGCTTCATGATTCCATTGTGCATCACATTCGGTATTTAGAAGTTTGTTTGAACGCTCAGTTGGTATTATCCCAGCTAAACAACAAATATCTTGTTCACAACCATATGCTACGCCGTCGTTTCCTTCAGGTACACTTTTGGAGAATTTTTTCGATCATATTACTTACGTTCATGTTCCAATAATTTCTAATTCTTTAAGTGATGCATTTTATAACTATGTGTTAGATTGAAATTTATATCATTCACGTTGAAACAGAAACACACAAAATTATCTTTGTATATAATCAAATCATATGAACATTATCACTAAGACAAAATATCATATATATATATATATATATATTGTTATCATATTTTATCAAGTACAAAAGTGGATCATGCTCCAAAAAAGTCTTTTAGCCTTGGTTGTCCTCTATCAGATCGATAATACAAAATATAGATGATCTCTAAAACATGGTCCTAATGAAATTTCCCTTACCTCATTATGTCTCTCATAAAAAAAATGACATTGGGCTAGACGCCAAAAGAGCCTCACCCAAGCCTATGGTACTCCAACTACATGTTGTTGCATGTGATCTGGGAAATATTCAACCTATATCATTGCCACGAGGAAAAACTATCTCTCTAAATTTCCATGGACATTATCCAATACTCAGTCGACATCTCCACGTGGTTGGCCATTATGACCATGTCAACCATATAGAGGAAATCCATTAGGTCACCTCGGTCCCACATCAGTATGATCAAATGATCATCTTATTATCTTGATCCACATATAAACATTTTATTTTTTTAATAATAAAAATATAAAAATTAAATACGTTAAAAAAGAAATGTTTTCAGATATCTCCATAGGCACTTTTAGGAGGAACGTACATCTCTGGGTCATTTTGATAATTGATCCCTGCATAAGGATAATTCTCGATCATAAGCACTTGGCACTCCCACCAAGAGAAAAATGCATCATTCTAGGGATCACCTAGATGTCCTCCTCCCTTCTTGGGAAGTACCTCGGTCCACTTTGCATTATTCTCCACTTCAAAGAAACGCCATAATGCACATATAAATTTTCCAAAAATATTGTTATATTTGGTGGTGTTTTTTTGAATTCTTTGACAGGTATCATAATCTTTATCAACATTTAGGGTAGGTTCTATTGCATCTGCATTATGCATTTATCCATATCGATCACATGTACTTGCCTTAGGATTAACCCCATTCGTTACGACATTATACTTTCAAGATGATATAAAGGTGTCATTTATGGATGTTAGAGATTACCTCTTCATGGGTGCCCTAGCTAGCTCCTCACAATCCATTTTGGTACCCATGCTGTGATTTTTCTATAGGCTCGGAATCCCTGTCTAGTACTGACATGAATTTGCGTTGAAGCTTCATATATTCTTGTAATCTATTGTTGGCCAGTTACCCGCGAGGATTCCAAAAATTTGTTGTGTTGAGTTGTATTTGCATTGTATATTGTCTGTTTACGCTTTTTCGGCCTAAATATGGCTTCAAATTGTTGTTACATAGCCACTTGCATATACATTCTCAAACATTTTCCAACCTTTCAATACTATCCTTTTCGACTTGACACCTGTATTTCTGGAAGAAACTTTCCCCTTAGTGTCTATATCCCGCACATACTTTAATTGCAATGAGTATAGGTATGTTCATTGTACTTGGAACTAGTTTTATTTCCCTCGATACTCATTTTCTCCACTGTGTTATAACATTGTTTTATTTTTTTTCATGCTTTATAATATGACAAAGAAAATAAGAATTAAAAACAAAAAAAAAGGAACGAGAATGAGTCTAAATCTTTCATATATGGAAACTACTTATGTCTCCCTTAAACAAAACACAATCTTATGAGTCTTCACCTCATTATTGGGTTTAGTATGGCTGTAGGAGGATTTGTTTTCTTTCTTTTGAGAATAATCTCCCCTGGGTGGTTATTCTTCCAGTCATATGGAACGTTTGTTGGTGCATCATGTATCACAAACATATCCTAGTTTATAATCCATACTGCCTAAGTCACATTTTGTATTTTTTTTTCTGTTCAAGGGAAGTCAACCTGTGTTCTCCATTCTATAGAAACCTTTGAATTTTCAGGTCATCCTTCCTGTGTCAGTCAAGTATTTCTCAGTATCACAAGTATATTTGTCTCTCACTCATGCTATTATAGAAAATCCCCGTTGACGTTTTGCTGGTGGGTCTTATCTTATTGACTATGACACATTGCTATGAGAGTATGACCTAGAGTTGCACCCTGGGTCTATTTAAATCATTGATAGGTAACCTTCTGCTCAACAAATGAAAAATAACCATTGGTCACTAGCTGAGTGGTTTCCCTTGTGTTCTACGTCAACAACCATTATCACAAATAGGGATTCCTATAGTACCTTTGTTTCCATTTGACCCCCTTGGTGGATTTCTCATCTTTGTCAGTGGTATTCATCATTGGATATTATTCAAAGAGTCTAATCCATGTGTTATTCCATTCGGTGCATGCCAGAGTTGTAGCTTTGTTTGGTTGTTTCAATATTTTTGTTTGAGTCCTTCCAAATCTCTGTCCTTCTTCTACCCCTCATGCTGGATGATGGAGGATGCCTTAATGCCTTCCTTCCAACAAATCTCTTCCTATCAACGTCAACACATCTTACTCTGGGACATATATCTAGAGTTATTATTAGTACCTTGGGGCTTGCAATGATCATTGATAGGTTCCCTCTCCATTGACACTGGGAATAAATTAATGTCCCCCGCTTGACAGATTCTATCAAGCATTCAACATCGACTCATTTATTCACACTTGCTAGATTTTACTAGGTACCTTGACACCCATTATCATCATCCGTGGGTTGTAATTCCTTTGTTAATGGTATACATCAATGGTTGATAATCAAACGATGTCTCACTATGTTCAGATCCAAAACATTTATTCATATAGTGTATATTCGTACCACGATGAATTAATTTTAATACTTCGGGTGAAGTAGGAGAATCACATCATTTGTGATCCTCCCTAACTTGTATTGATTGTACCACCCTCTTTGACATTGGTACTTGGAGATGATCAGTTTGTTCACTCCATTGGTTCTCGATATCCTTTATTTGAATATGAGACATATCTCTAGTCTGTATCCATTCATGGCTATGATATACATTTTTGTATGGATCCACAATGTATTTTATCATGGCCATGATTGTTACTTCTATATATCACATGGATCCATTATATATAGTTTTCATGGCCATGGAAATTAGTTATTCTTTCATTACTCATGGATCCACAATTTCCTTAATTTGTCGGTCATACTTACATCACACTCAAGCATGAGAATTCCCGACTTGAGAAGACAGTATCTTGTTTCTGTTGTAGGTATTTTTCTAGGAATCGTCTTCAATTACTCCTACCCAATGGACCCTCCAAAATATCATGAATATTTTTTAAGTATTCTGACCATTAGTTTCTTTTATAACCTCACACATTAGGGGGCATCTGTTATAGCATCATTTGACACCATATATTCTCATGACAATTCATTGGCATCAGTTACATCCCTTTCTTTGCTTGCAAGAGAAGAATCCCCTTTTTCCTCCTTAAGAACATTTAAAAAAATCTCATTTTTCTAGATGTATGTGAATCTCCTTAAAGCAACCTGTATACATATGTTCCTTGCTAGTCAACAACCCACATACATGTTTAATTGGCTAAAAATAATAAATATCGAAATTTTGGGTGGAGTTGACAGGTTCCCTAGGTTTCTGACCTCATATATCTCTTTCATAACTACTCTAACTATCAAAAGGAAGTGTAAAAGAGAGATTTGGGATGGAGTAAAAATAAATCAAAGAGATGCAACCTTATGTTACCATTTTCCTTATATCCCTGCAAGCCCCTGTTTTCCTTTACTTCTAATATTGTCTCCCCCCCTGAAAACCCTTTTTTTCCAGTATTTTTGTTTCCCCTTATCTCATCAAGAAGAAATCCATTACTTCCTTGGACCCGCTGGAACACAAAACTTTAGAGATAGTGCTTGTCGTCTTAGGTTTCGGGTGGAGGAACTTGGAGCTTGGTTCCGAGATCGTGTTGCAACGGTTACAGGTTGTAACCAACTCCTTTGATGTTATTAATAAAATAACTCTCATTCTCATCCATTTATCTTTGTTAATTCACGCTTTTGATGAGATTATTTGTATCTTATTTTGAATCTAACATATAAAGTGAATTTATTATGTTTAGTTATTTAGTAGATAACTATATTTTTCTTGTTGCATACTTCTTTGTTTGTAGTATTTTTTGTAGGATCGTTGTGAAGGAGTTCTGGAATGAAATTCGTCGAGCAGGATCGAATTCAATCATTTGGTTCCAAGTATGTTGTATTTCCTTTCTTCTGAAAGTTAGTTACTACAAGTAGTTACTTTTAATTAACTAGTTAAGTAGATTCAGAGAGAAGTGTTTTAGGGAATTGCTATGTTGTGCCCCAGACCAAAATCCATAGGGCTTAGATTTTCATAATAGTCTCCTAACAGAACTAGAAGGGGCTAACTCTCTCTTCCCATATGAAATTTGACTCCACACACTGGAAGTCTGTGAACCCTGCTCATCCTTCGACTGTTCACCCTTGGAAGCCTCCTACTCCTCATCCTTTGTCACTAACATTGATCCATGATCCAAGATCCCCTTGGATACATCTACAAGCTTTCCCAACAACATGTATAACCTTCCCTCTATGACATCAATGTTGATTGGTGTGTCAGTGTCAGCTCCCTTTGAAAATATGAGTACTTTTCCTCTCTGAAAAGTAACGGAAAAACCCCAATCCTCTATAGTTGATACTGAGAGAAAAATCTTCTTTAAACCTGGTACATAAATCACATCATGGTCATCCAATGAATCTCCTGACTCAATATGGATCGTAATTGTTTCCTCTCCCTTCACTACATGCTCTAAATCATCACCACGATGCACATGAACATCCAAGTCCTTCTCCATTAGGCTGCTAAATAACTCTTGTGCTTCTGTCATATGACTATATATGCACCACTATCCAAGAATCAAACACTCCTGGTAGTTGTGTTGGTAGAAAGGAAAGAAACTAGTGAGAAATCCTTCTATGGACACTGTGATGCATAGTGCCCATATGTGTGGCACAACAATCACTTGATTTAGCTCAAGTCCTTCTTACCTAGTTGTGAGGTTGACTCCTCACAGTTACCCTTGGAACCCTTTAATTTTCCATTTCTTATCTTACTAACAAGGGCTGGGTTCTCCTCTTCATATCCCTTCTTTCCTTCTTTAGATTCTTCCCAAGTATATTCCTAGATGCAATGATCCTAAAGTCTCTGCCAATCTGTAAGATTTTCCTGAGAAAAAACTCCATTGACAAATGGTTCTCAAGTCTTGGGAAGACCATTCAATTCCACATTCACGGGCTTCGCGTCCTTCGTTTTCTCCCCTATAACAACAAGTTGATCATGTACCTGAGTGATCCTTATTAAATAATAGGTAAGATTTTCAAATGTACACATCTACAACAATATAAGTTTATTCCTTAAGACCATCTTCCTATTCATGTTAGTGCTCTGTAATAAACCTACCAAGCCATCAAACATATCTTTGGCCATTTTCTTCTTATATATGCGAGGAATCATATGATCCTTCACCAAATACAAGCTAAACCTCTCTGATTTGATTTCCTTCTTCTCATGAAATTCCAAAGCTGTCGGATCTTCTAGTGGAACAACTACCTTTTCCACAAACTCCCAAAGGTCATACTCTTTTAAGGCCAAAGTCACTCTTAATTTCTAAGATGGGAAGTTGGATGCTCCATCCAATTAGTCTTCAACTCTCAATGACTCTATTTCCATCCCTAAGACCTGATAAATCGCCATGGAAATAACTTGCTGCATAAACTACCCTTGTATTGACCTATACGGATTTGTACACTCACGTCACCACTTAAACCAATGTATGCACACAAATTTCCTTATTGAAACACACATATGTACACACCTATTCTTACTGCAACCCAAATATATGCGCTTGTCTCCAAAGCGACCCACATTTGTACACACTTGTTTCTTCAGTAACCTACATACAACTCTGTAAAGTTGTAAAACCATAGTTTTTCCTTAGTAAGACCGTTTCCCTCAAATCTGTCCTTCAATTTCTTCTTTCTAGTTATGGATCTGCAAAGATCTCCTACGTATCTGATAAATATGCTATTAACTACTATGGAGATGATATTTGGCTTCCTCTCAGAGCATGTGCTCTGATACCATGTTAAAATAACCTTACTTCAATCCTAGGTATCTTGTTATCTAGTGATTTCCTTACTGTTAATCATATTAGTAGCTCACAAAAAAAACACACTACTAGAATATTCAACTCAAATAAATCTAGCCGAAGAAATATTGGAACCAAATCATGCACACATAAACATCAATATTTTTTGGTATATACCCTTAGAAAAACACCGAAGGGAAAACTAGTTTTGAGATGGTTTTATTATGATAAAATCAAGGCTCCCATAATAGGGATAATGGCCCACTAAGAGAAATACAACTACAGAAAAAACTAACAAAGTCTGATCCATTGTACAAACTAGATTTGACACTCTTTTTGAGGTGTACGTGCATTTCCTTAAGCTCATGTATACACACCTTTCTCCACTGACACCCACGTACATGATCTCAAGGACCATATGAAAAAACCCATATAGCTTGACCCTTTCTTGTGGTTTTTCTCTACTAAAGCTCATTCCTGGTTGCCTCTATTCTCTCTTCTCCTTGACCTGATCTGTATATGGGAGTCCTTCTCCACCTATCCAATATATTTTTGAATCACATTCCTTTGTGATACAACTCCCTCTAAGAACAATTCCTTCTCTTCTCTTTGTCAAGTCCTGTCAAGTGTCTTCCACCTTCACTCTAGCCTTTCCACCCTAATCTCCAAAGTGATTGATGGTTGAGATTACTTCTCACCTCACTTGAGATCAATGGTTATTATTTAATTTACTAACACTCATTAAATTATTTTCTTAAATATATATCAACTAATTAATAAAATCACTTTACTTTAATAATTCATTTAATTAAAGTAAAGTAAAAAATATAAGGCTTTGAAATATTTCCACATGTATAGACACATAGACCTAAGTTGAAATACCTATCCAATGATACCATACATCAACATTTCTCCAATCAACCTCTAGGGTAGATTATTTACTAATTTTCCAACTGCAGTTGGATGGACGATTAGATCAAATTTGATTTAATCATCAACTCCCATGACTTTTTTGGAAGGATGTTCACATCAAAATCTAGATATAGCATGGCCCCATCCATTTCATAACCGTCAAGTTCAACTGTCATCTTGAACTATCCTCCTTTGCACTTCTTCTTAATGACCTGGGACACATCCCTTTCTGGTAGGGGGGATGATATAGTTGTATATGTCCCTTCTTCCCCCATGTAGTTTGCTAACATCTGCATCAATTTTCATCCAACATCAAGATTATTTAACAATCTTAAAAAACAACACAAGAAGTTACTCACTTGGTCCTTAATTTCTATTTCCCGGTCCAGATTGCACATTTCATCTTCTCATGTCGTCGCTTCAACTCTTCATGTACATGCTCCTATATTTCCCTTTGATAATTGCATTGAATCTCCTCTTGTCTCCACGCTTCTTCTAATGACCTTTGCATCACACATTATATTTCCTCACGCACATGAGATTCCTCCAAATACCTCTTCGTGGCACACAACAATTCTTCACGAGCGCACGCCTCTTACAATGATCTCTGTGTCACTTGCTATACTTCCTCTCAAATCTGGGTCTTTTCAAGCAACCTTTGTGTCATGCACTGCAACTCTTCTCACATTCTTTCTTCCTCTATGGCCCTTTGCACGTGACGTAGAAATTGCTTCTATTGAACAACGTGAAACTTAGGAGGGGGTTGTGTCTCCTTTATTATCTTCCCCTCATGCCTTTTACCCAATATTTCACCATGCTCAAAGTCCATTCTCAATTCTTCTTTTCCTTGGGTTATGACTCATATATCAACTTCATCATTTTTTTTCTGATACTCCTGTGGCTTTGCAGTCATCATGTTGCAATGTGTCTTCTTCTCTTCCCATTTATTCAACAAGTTGGGACAATATTTGGTAATGTACTTGGGGCTATAGAAGTACCCACAGAGAGTGTGAGGTTTGGTACAAAATCGTGACAGATAACCTATCTCACCACACTTAAAAAAAGTGGGGGGTCTACCTCCACCTCCTCCATATCCCCATCCGCAACCGAATCCATATCCACCTCTAGCACCTCCTTGATACCCACCTCTCTCAGCAACACCATGATCACCACCCTTCTATTCCTCTTGAATGAAAAATACATTGTGTATGGTGTTGTATCAGTTGGAGTGATAAAAAATTGTTCACATAGTGTCCCACAAACTTACATAATTCTAAGAATAGAGTATGATGTGTCCTCTGATATTTTTCCAATGCTGAACATCAAGATCATATATGACTCCATTTCCTACAAATTTCACACCATTCCATATGAGTTCAAGATGGAAATGGATTTCTCACACCTATTTTCATATAATTTCTAAGTGTAGGAAACTCATATCTATGATACCCCTCTAATAGGCACATTGTGCACCATACATGCTCATGCACGACTTTTTCCTTTTCCATATCCTACAATTTCATTGTCAAGTTGGCTAATTGAGACTGTACCTGTGCCAAACTTGTCGATGTCTCTCCTCCTCCTTGTGTAACCTCCATGCACATTGCAATCTCCACCACTTCTTCCTGAGTAGTCACCTTCTTCTAGGTAAGCGACACTTAGATATGGGGAAACTACCCTGGAATTAACCATTCTCTATGCTTCACATCCTAGATATGGAACATCATCCCATCCAATAAAATTTAAACTGTTGGTCATAATCCCACATGATCTCTCACAGTTTCTACATAATCTCCTTAATTTCTGTAATGCATTGAGATTCGGACTTAGGATTTCAGAATTCCTTAAGCAAATCACTTTTGATTCTTTTTAGGGATCTCGTCTTTCCTACCAACATAGTGGATTTGTACTTCATGTATCACATTAGGTCTCTGTCTTTGAACGTGGTCTCCAATTGCACAATCTATGATGCCTTGTCTGTGATCGTCTTCATAGACCATATTGCTTCACATGTGAACCAATACTTCTCTGCATCATCTCTACTCATCCCATGGAATATGGGTAATCTCGGGGTACTATGATGATTTTCCATCCTCAATCTTGAGCTATATCCTCCTAACTAACTATTGGGTGTCAATGATTTTGTTACTGATACTCTTCTTAGCAAAGTAGGTCTAACTTCATCTTCTTTTTCACTCATCAATTCTCTTCTTTATTCTCCTACTCCTACTTCTAATCCAATCATTTCATTGTCTATTGTTATCTCTTCTTAGCTAAAAATGCGCAAGGGGGGGGGGTAACTCCATCTTCTTCTAACATTTATTCTGATGGAACCCAGAGCGTTTCCTACATGTAGTTGTGAAAGACCATCCATTATTTATAAATCTTTTCCCCACTACCTGGGGGCCCTTAATCTTCTTCTCCTACCTCTACACCTCTACTATACACCTGATATTCCTATGAAGTTGCAACACTCCGCAAAAACCAAGGGGTTTGGACTTCGTCTTCTTGGCCCCTACTACCAATACTATTGGTATCTCCATTGGATACCATACTCTCAACGTCATGCCTCTTTGCTGACCTATCCTCATCTGTGATCCTCTACGTTACAACACACTTTGCTTCACTTCCTCCTGGTGCAGTATTCTTCCTCTCCATTCTAGGCCTGACTCATTTTTCATGGACCCCTTGCTATCTTCCTTCCACTTCTTTATTCCACTCTCCTCCTTGAATCAACTCTTCTTAAATATATTTCGACTCTTTCTCTTCTCTTGTCTTCTACGTCCATTCTATTCCTCACCTCATGTCAACAACTTCTGGATCCTCCTCAATAGATCCATATCCTCTCTCACTTTTCTCCTATTTTTTATTCCCCCCCCCCCTCCCCCAACGCTGGGTGAATCTACTTAGCCATCCTGTTGAGCTCCATGCATATCAACCCCTTCTCCACGAACACCATCTTTATCTAGTGTAGGATTTCTTCTAGCAACCTTCTCCTAGGGCCTTCCATGAACTTTATTTCATCCTCGCTAAAAGAATTAGTGTACTTGAAAAAAAACTCAATTATATACCCTTCTATCACCCAAACAAACAAGAAATTAATGGCTCAAATCCACTTTTTGTCCAATTTCTTCATCCTATCAATCGTGAACTGATCTCAAAACAGAGGTTTTGGTGGCCTCAAAGAAATATTAGTAGCAGTCTGCCTTTTCAACCATTCATACAATAGATAGGGAAATTCAACAAAGAAAATTTCATGCATATAAATGTAGATATACTTATCCTTCCATTTCTTCACATTGACATTCATACCTTGATTTTCCTATCGAACAAAATCATATTCTTTCACTCTTAACCAATCTATAATTTCCTCTTGATATGGATACCACTTTATTCTTTGCCTTCATCATTCAATACAAAACCTTCAGATCTCGGTAACATAACCATTTTTTGAGTCATTCTACGGTTCCACACATCCTTTTTAATGCTAGAGGGTTGAAGACCCAGTGTTCATCCAGAGTTGACTGGAAAAAACCCCAAGGAGTTGGCATATCAATCCTTATCCAAATATTGAAGAAGGTCTCACTTGAGATGCCACGAGGATCACAGAGACCATAGGGTTTTGTGTCAGTGATGAAGTATTAATTACATAAGAATCCATCCAGGTTAACATTCATACAATCCATTGCTATCTACTCAATGACTAACAACATATAACAACAACTCATACATTCAATTGACACATGATCAGCACATCATAAGATCAGAGTCATTGCATCTTTATTACCTTCATTCAACCATTCACATACATACATTAAACAACTCATCAATTGAAAACAACATAGCCCTGTGATATTATACATTTTCATAGTATTACATTTCATAGTGCCATGTGTTTTCTTTCAAACTTTGCAAACATTACATACCCAAACTCACAACTAGATACATTTTAAAACATAGGCTCAAAGTGAGTTCAAGAATATTGACAACAACAACATTGGCTAACCAGATGGATAACTAAAATGACTAACTAACTGACTCTCTTTTTATTGTTGTTTCTCTCTTTTATCTACTTCTTGTCTCTGGTGCTATAAGACACCCAATGCCCTAGTCCTCTCTTAGGTTATGGTGTCAAAATTTCATTTTTTTACAACTACTTCATCTTCCCAAATAAAATTTGTATATTAATTATGTTTGTTGAGAGCTTTCCAATGACTGTAACTATGCTCAATCCCAAGTTCTGGATCAAAAGTTATGACCTTCCAAAGTTTTTAAGCCTTGTAGCCTAAATTCCACCTCAACACCACGTGGAATCCACATGGCACCCTATCACATGTGAAATTTGATGTGGCGATTGCCACCTATCTCCATGATCCTCGTCTGATTTTCCCTCTAGATCAATGACTCCAATCTATTTAGAGGACTTCTATACGACTAGATTCATTCATTGTAGTGCATCCACTCCAGGCTTCCTCGCACACTTTGATTGCCTCAGTCTAATGACCTCCACCATAGAGGGATTGGATGGTCATGGAGAACTAACAATCAATGACTCTAATTGCATTGGTGCCTCCAATGTGCATGAGGGTTAATGTTCCTCCCATATCTCCTTTCATACTCAACCGATGGAGTCCATGATAGATCAATTGTTGTCATTCATTGAGAACACCCTCCAATTGATGTTGTAGATCATGCCTCAGAGTGCCCCATCGAAGTGTAAATTCCACTGGAACCAAATTTTACTTCGACCAACACCCCTTTGATGGATAGTTAATATATTTCGCTGATAGATTTGAGGGATAGGATCTAGACACCTATCCCAAGTGTTTAACACCGACAGGGTCCCCACTTGTATTTTCTACTAATTATGGCCTACCACATGTTCTTGTCTCGAAACATTGGCACCTGTCATCATCCTCACGTCACTCCCTTCTTAGCCTCATTTAAGCGGGTCCCCACGTGGCATCTGACTTGGCATCCATGACACATGGCCCTACCCAACTCTGCACCTTGGATTGATACATGGCACTCAGGCCATGTCACCCTTCACCCCCTCAAAGTGCCAAATCACTTTGACAGATGGCATAGTCACCACCCGACATGTGGACCTCCCATGTGGGCTCATGTGGTGTACACATCATCACTAAACCATTGGAACGACCCTCAAGGTGTTGAAATTTATCCATTGTGTATTAGTTGGATGATGTCATATTCCTCCTTGGCCTCTCTCGTTGAGACCCACCAACAAGATCTATGACTAATATCAGTCTCCCCACTCACCGATCTATGGCCACGATCGCTCTTTGGAGTCTTCCCATCGTAGCACCTTCCCCAAGGCTACTTTGATGACCCTTCCACGATCGATGGTTCAGATCCTTTGATTCCCATTCCAATGGGTTCAATGGTCCTAATCGATCCTTGGGCCTTTACATCAGAGGGGCTCAACTCTAGATTTTCGAGGATACTCCAACCGCAGATTCCAATGACTCCTACACGATCAATGTTTTCAATTTCTTCAGTTCTTCCCTTCGATGGATCCAATGGACAAGATAAAAATGTCTTTTCAGATCAATGGCGATGATTCCTTTCGAGTAAAGTACATGATTTATTGTAGGTTTAACTGTTTGAACCAAGACTTAGTCGATTTGGGAAAACATTTAAATAAATTCCAACTCTTTCCAATCCCTTCAGGTACCTGTAAATCCTCCCTAACTAGATAAGACCTTCCTCATTTCCTTGTAGGAGGAGATTCACTCCCTTTGAACTATATGTATCCAAAAAAGAACATTTCTAGCTCGTGATGGAGAAGCCACAATGACTTCCAGGTCTAAACTCAAGGTAAACTCACAAAAATATGTATGAGTATGAAAATATACAATTATGAAACTATTATGGCAACAATTAATCTTGGATAAATTGCAACAGTGAAACCCATGACAAATGCACATAGCTTCAATTTTTGTACAAGTTCCATGACAAATAACCCATAATTGTAGTTCATGTACCATTTTAACAACATGATTCTGAATTATAAATATCACAACAAACACCCATCGAAAAAATACATAATCATCATACAATAATTTAAACAAACACATGGTGGACACTTATCTGATATAAATAGCTACCAACTACATGAAGACCTCTGACTTTTCTCCCATCCTTAGACCTCGTTTCTCATAAGCTCAACAACAGATCACCCCCAAGTTGGGGCTTAAAATCCACTTGGGCAAGGTCTCTTAGGAGAAGTAAAGCTCAAAGTCATGTGTCAACTCTACAAATATCCTACAGTCTCTCATTCCCCACATGCCTGTCCCACCCCAGGAAATGTTCCCCTTCTTTTATCAATAGTCCATCGACTACCCCACTTCCCTTTCGGGGCTTCATGGTCATGATGGACAGAAAGTATCAGATCCTTGTAGCTACAACTTGGCACATTGGGAAAACAATTCCTAGCATTTCTCTCACCTAGAGAGAATTATTACGGTCCTAACAACCCACTTCTTCAACAACACACAATCTTGACAACCCTCCTTTTTAGCTCAATTCCTAGAATAACCCGCCTCAAAGCACCCTCAAGCAATATGGGATCAGACAAAGTATGTATAACAACATCGGGGAGATGGTACCAATGATGGAGAGAGGGATACAATGATTTAATAATTGAATGATGCCCAAAATGCACTAAGTTTTTCTATTTTATTTTCATGCTCATGAAGTGCCACTTATCACTTCCTAAGCTCCCTTTGAACAATTTTGGTGGTTCGTTTCTCTTCTCTAAAGACTTAGGGAAAAATCGTATTCATGTCTTTTTAACTTTTAAAAATATCTTATTAATATTTCCTTGGTTTAAGCCCCCATGGCTTCACCCTTTTCCTAGACTCTTATCCCCCTTCCCTTCTAGTTGAGTTTATCCCCCCTTACTCTTTTTGTCAGGATGGTATGCAATAGTGATGTTTTTCATTAAATTCATAGTTTAATTACATAATACAAGATAGGATCACTGACCAAAAACATTCCCGGCTCACCAACCTATGTGCACAACTATATTTACATTACAATCGGGTTCGACCTAGGGGTATTACATTCCCCTCCCCCTTATCTATGCACCATCCTCAATGCAATATATACACATATACAATAAAAAAATCAAAAGTTTTCAAAAATATGCGGGTACTATGCCCGCATATCATCCTTGTGTTCCCAGGTTACATCTTTAGGATCGTACTGGGTCCATTGAACTGTTACCATACTTATGGCTCGGTTCTGAAGCTGTTTGGTTTTTTGGTCCAATATGAAAATTGGTTTTACTTGAAATTTGCCTTCTGGTTTCACTTGAATCACATTCCAATCAATGACATGATTAGCATCAGGTACATACTTTTTAAGTAAGGATATATGAAATACATTGTGAATATGCATGGACGCGAGTAATGAAAGAATATATTCCATAAGACCAATCCTTTCTAAGACTTCTAATGGTCCGCAGTATCTTACTACAAAGTTTGAGCACTTTCCCAACCTTAGGTAGCTTTTATTTTCTTTTACTTTAAAAAATACATGGTCACCCACTGAAAATTCTTTGGGAGTTCTATTTTTATTAGCATGATTTTTCTTCCTATATTAGGAAACCTTCAAGTTATGTTTTATCTTCACTATCTGATCCTCCATTTCCCTGAGCAAGTTTGACACAAATATTTTCCTATTGGATGGGTTGTCCCAGTTTACTGGTGTGTTGCATTTTCTTCCATAAATTTCCTCCGATAGACTCATCTTTAAATTTTCTTGGTATCCATTGTTATAGGAAAATTCAACTAGATGTAAGTAATTTTCCCATTTCGATGTTTTTTCCATGACATACATTCTCAGCATGTCCTCGATCACCTGGTTGACTCTCTCTATTTCCCATCTGAATCAAAGTGATAAGCTGTGATGGAATTTAGATTTGTCCCAAATCCTTTGAATAGCCCTTTCCAAATATTCGATGTGAATTTGGGATCTCTGTCAGACACACTTGTCTTAGGTATACAATGAAGTTTGGATACTTCCTTCAAATAGATATCAACAATGTTGGCTTCCATGTGAGTTAATTTCATAGGAATAAAATTGAAAACTTTAATAAGCTTATCCACAACTACGATAATATAATCATGTTGTTTGGTAGTCCCAAGCAACTTAGTAATGAAATACATGGTTACAACTTCCCATTTCCACTTAGGAATGGGAAAGGGTTGTAGAAAACTAGTTAGGTGTCTGTGCTTAGCCTTGAATTTTTTACATTCAAGACACCTGGAAATAAAATCTGCAACCTCCTTTTTCATACATGACCAATAATATTGCTTTTTGACAACTACAATTGTCTTCTAGTAGCCTGGGTACCCAACATGCGACACTTTATGCATATCTAATAGTACCATAATTTTGAATTCCTGAACATTTGGTACATAAAATATGCCCCTATACATGAGGATTTCATCCTCCCTCAACTCATAATCCTAATTTTTTTTTCCATTTTACCTTGCTATAATTTTCCTTTGATTTCCACATAAATCTGATCTGATTTTGCAACCTCTAAAATTCTGTTTCGCAAATCATATTTGAAGCATGCATTTCATGTACCCTTCTATTGAGTTCATCAACCACTTTGTTATCTTTACCTTTGATATGCTTAATATCAAAGTCATATTCGCCGAGGAATTCTAACCATCTACTTTGTCTGGCATTTAAAGTTGTTGTCTAAAAAAATATTTAAGACCGTTGTGGTCTATTCTCAATTCAAAATGTTTTTCCATTAGGTAGTTCCTCCATATATTTAAGTAATTTACAATAGCTTCCAGTTCCAAATCATGGGTGGCATAGATTCTCTCATGATCTTTCAATTTCCTCAATTCATAGAAACCACATGTCCATTTTGACTAAGGACTCCACCAAGTCCTTTTTTGCATGCATCAATGCACACAAGAAATTCCTTGTTAGGATCAACAATTTTCAAAATGAGTGTTCTTGTTAGTAAGATTTTCAAGTGTTGAAATCTTCTTTCATAATCAGGTGTCCAATAAAATCTTACACCCTTCTTTTGTAGAGATGTGTTTGGGTGTGCAATTATTGATAACCTCTCAATGAATATTCGATAGTACCCCACAAGTCCCATGAAATACCTTACTTTTGAGACATTCCTTGGTGGTGGCCATTATTTAGTGGATCTTATCATTTCTGAATCTACTTCTATCCCTTCCTATGATATGATATGTCCCAATTAATGTATTAGTTTCTGATAAAATGAACTCTTTCTCAACTTCACATATAATTGATTCTCTCTCAATACTTGTAGCACCATCCTTAAATTTCATTCAAAGTAAACAAGAATGTAATCTAGGAATACATTGGCAAACTTATCCAAATACTCTCTGACAACACCATTAATTAAACACATGAAGACAATTGGTGCATTTGACAATACAAATGACATCACTATTAACTCCAATGGCCATACCTCGTTCTGAAGGTAGTCTTGATAATGTCCTCTTATTTAATCCTCACCTGATGATATCTGAATCTGAGATCAATATTGGAGAACACCTTTGCATCCTTCAACTGATCAAAGTTGTCATCTATCCTTGAGAAAGCATATTTTTTCTTCATGGTTAATTTATTTACCTACCTGAAAATCAATGCAAAACCTAAACGTATCGTCCTTCATTTTCACAAAAATCACTCGTACACCCCAAGGTGATATACTTGGGTGTATATACCCTTTATTTAGAAGTTCTTTAAGCTGCATTTGTAACTCCTTCAACTCGAGCATGCTCATCTTGTAAGGAGTCTTGAATACATAGCATTCTCCAAGAATTAGATTGATTAAAAAATCAAAATCCATATTGGGTGGTAACCTGGTAATTTCTCTAAACACCTCATCAAATTCTTTTAGGACTGCATAATCCTCAATGTTTGACACTTTATCTTTAGGAGCCTCTTCCATATGTGATGCAAATATTTGACATCATTTCCTGAATATTTTCTTCAGTTGCAGGGTTGAAGCTTTTTTGATAGTTACATCTCTTGGAATTCCTTGTATCGTTCTCAAGTTTCCTTCCTCATCCAAGAAAGTAAAATATTTATTGTAATAGTCTAGGACACCATGATGCTTGTCTAACCAATCCCTACCAATGAAGAAACCATAAGAGCCCAAAGATATAATTTTCAGGTCTTCCCTTGTATTCAACCCATTCATGTCCATTGGACATGCCTTAACCATTTCATTAATCTTCCGTTTAGTTCCTGTCGCTAGCTGTACCAACCAAGGTTTTTCAGGTTTTTCTTTTGGAAATTGAAACCTTTATACCATCCTAGTATCTAAATAACTATGAATAGCTCCTGAATCA
This sequence comes from Picea mariana, assembly GCA_032191745.1. Classification (NCBI taxonomy): domain Eukaryota; kingdom Viridiplantae; phylum Streptophyta; class Pinopsida; order Pinales; family Pinaceae; genus Picea; species Picea mariana. Next base: position 27,501 of record JASDQU010500781.1, on the reverse strand, counting down.
ATTAAAATAACAATAGGTTGGTTGTTGATCTTGTTGGATAAATTTATATTTTCGACACACTAATTCAATGAGAGTTAACTCATTAGTTCTATTCTAGACTTTATGATTTAGACCATCACTATTATGCATACATGTAGTCCTAAGGAAAGATAACTTCTTAATTTCTTTTCTTAATTATGGAATGTTATTTCCTATATATCAATGTATTCTACTCATTGATTGTATCATATTGATCATCATTGTATCAATCATTCATTCATTGATCAACTCATTGGAGTAGTGTGAATATATTCTCTCATTCTTCCATATTGAATCTCTCTTCCTTTCTTCATAAGATTTGTTTGTACTTGATTTAGATAGATATCATGTGTAGTTTTCAATGAAACATTGACATGGTATTAGAGAGAAGTTGCTTGGAGCAAGACAGACAAGCTAGAGAAGAAAAATCATAGTTTCGATGAGTAGAATCCGTGTAAAATACAAAGGGAGTTCTCCTAAAATATTAACTTTCTGAGGAAATGGCTTATGCAAGAAGTAAAGCGACCCATTATGCAAGTGGGTTTTCAACCGTTTGGAAAAATTCCTCACAATTTTCTCAGAAAGGAAGTCGTAATATTGCCTCCTGAAACTGATACAAATTTTCCATTTAAAGTGACCTTTCTGCAGTGATTTCTCAATTTTTCCACTTGCGGATTGAGATTAAATTTTAGGGGTTCTCAGAAATAGTGGAAGGGATGGATACAAGACCTATTCTATAGTCAAATTTGGTGGTAATACTCACACCATACAACTATTTTGATTGAAATCCCAAGGCTGAATTCCAACTTAGATGGAGAGGACTGTACAACTTGACGATGGGAACATAAACAAAACCTACATTAGCAATTGAGAAGACCAGATGGGCGAATCTAAAGGATGAGGCCACAAAAATTCTTCTTGAATTTATTTCAACTGATTTATGGTTTCATGTTATCGCATGAAAGAATCCAAATGCAATCTGGACCACCTTGGAAAGTCTCTTTGGAAAATAGGATTAAATGAGAGGTGATATTCTTGAGGTAGAGTTGAATACCTTGGATCCTAAAATTTTTGATAATTTGTAGGATTTCTTTACCAATTTTAAATCTTTGATATTGAGCTTGAAATTTTGTGGTATTGATAAATCTAAATAACTAGACCAACTTATTCTAACAATATTGGCCAAGCTAGGACCATAATATGTTGTCTGTGTTTCCACTTCCATTCTGGCAGGTATCTCACGGGAAAAAATTGGAAGATGCTTACCATGGGTCAATTAATTGATTCTCTCACACATGAGCAAGAAAAAATAATTCAGATGGGGCTAATCAATGATCTCAAAGCACATGCACTCACCATGCATGATGGAAAGGGATCATCCAAACATAACGAAAATGAGAAACAAAACAAGAACGAGGGATATTCCAAATCCTTCAAGGATTATTCAGGTTCCAAAGAGAAGAAGGGAAAGTAGTGCACTTACTTCAATAAACCAAATCATGAAGAATCCACATGCATGAATAAATAAATCGATCTTATGGAACATGTACTTCAATAGATAAATGTTGGAAACTTCATTCCATAAGGAGTCAAGAAGAAGAAGGAAGAATATCTTTCTCATAAGAAAGGTAATAATCATGCTCTTGTTGGAATTAATTCCTCATCTGATTAATGGATTATAGATTATGGTGCATCACATCATATGGCAGCAAAAAAGAAAGTTTTTACTTGTTTGAATACATCCTCAAGTCCACTTATTCTCATGGGGGGTCATAATCTAGTAGCAATAGCAGGAGAGGGAAGAGTGGAACTCCATAAAGAAAGTTTTGAGAATGTTTTACATTTTCCAAATATTTCTATGAATCTTCTCTTAGTTTATCATATCACTCAAAATGGTAAAAATGTTGAATTTACATCAGATTCAGTTTCTGTACTTGAAATGTGTGAAAATTCCATTATTGCAATTGGTAAGGTGGATCATAAATCAAGGATGTAAAAATTCACTAAGTTTTCTAACAATGACTCCTATTTTCTACTTACACATAAGGAAAATAATTTGCATGCACCTCCAGTGCAACATGCAGATACTCTTGTGGTTCCATTGGTTTCAGACATCAAAGATGATTCCATACACTCATATTTTGTTCATGGAAATAAGAAGGTAGTGAAACTAGATAAGGGGCTAGTGCCAAAGCTTCAGCAGATGCCCAAGAAGGCATAGTTCACATTTCATGCAGTAGGTGTCCTTACAGGGAATCCATTGGATTCAAGGAGGAATCGATCTCAACATGAGAATCCTTTTCATGTACTTACAACTTTTGGACCTGTGATGCCCATGCATTTATATATGATTCAATATTCTGATCCACAAACCTACAATAAGGATGTGGGATATCCATTATGAAAATCATCCATGCAGAAGGAGTATGACTCACTCCTAAATAATTAGACTTGGAATCTGGTTCCACTTCCACCAAAAAGGAATATTTCAGGTGCAGATGGGTCCACAGGATCAAGAGGTACACAACTAGATAGGTTTCGAAAGGACTTCATCAAATCCATAAATATTTATACATATCCACAGATAATTTTAGTGAGCAACAGTTTTAGACTTTGCAGGAGCTTCTTGGTGTGAAGAACACAATTTCCTAGCAGATGCCTTTTCTTCTTTTGATGCATTGTCTTTTGAGGGGAGGTTTTGTTCCCAAGTGGTTTTCCCTCTTAATTTTTAATTAGTGTTAGTTAGTTGAATTGTACATGAGTACCTAATATGTCCTAGTTGTCGGGACTCATTTTTTACTCCATAGTGATGTTCAGGGGGGGTGTTGGAGAAATTTCTATTTTTGACACACTAGTTCAGTGGGAATTAACTGACTAGTTCTATTCTATACTTTCTATTTTAGGCCATCACTATTATGCATGCATGCATTCCTAAGGAAAGCTAACTTCTTAATTGATTTTATTAATTATGAAATGTTCTTCCCTATATATGAGTGTATTCCACTCATTCATTGTATCATACTTTTTACTTCAACCATGTGAGACTGAAACTTGGCTTGGTTGTTTTCCAGGGCTGCATATATCCTTGGTACTTTTCTACCCATGTCTTCAACTATTTCAACTTGTTGTACAATGTGAACAACCCTCAATTTTTCATCTCTATGAGGATAATCTTGGTACATGTGGTCTCCATTACAACCCCAACACTTCATTGGTTGTTTCTTGGGTCTTTGTCCCACATTTTTAATCATCTTGGGTCCCTTGGGAGCTGGCTATTCTTGAGTATTATTTTTGAAAAAAGGTGGTTTGGTTCCCTTCTTCCTCTACTCCATCTTGCTTTTCTTCTTGTCCTCCCAATCCTTTTGGAAATCCAATATTCCTCTATGCTAATAATAGAGACATTTAGCTCTCCTTATGGTCTCTTCCAACATATTGAGATAATGATACTGCATCTTATAACTAATAAATAATGGCATCCCAATCAGTTACCTTTGAATCTTAATTTGTTCATCCTTGATAAAAAGAACATATTTCAACAAATCTAAGAATATCCTTCCATATTCATCTATGGTCATGCTCCCATGCTAGAGCTCAAAAAAATACTTCATTTTCTTATCATAGTAACATTTTATTAAATATTTATTTTGAAAATACTTCTCGAATTCCCTCCAAGTAAGCTTCTTCTCATCAATGTGTTGCACATGTACGAACTAATACCACCACATTGATTCTTTTCCTTTGAGATGGTAAATTTATATTCTCCCTTCTTCCTATGAAAAATAATTATGTAGTTGAAAGTATTTTCTCATACCCAACAACTAGGTCTCTGCATACGCATACTTATTGTGATCACCATCAAAAGTAGGAGGATGAATATTATTCATCTCTCCCTGTAGCTCATCCACCCTAGATCTCTTCTTATTCTTTCTGATAGGGGATGGGTTTGAACTATTGAGTGCTCTCCTAGATGAATGTTTAGGTGAGTATTGATGATGTCTATTATTACTTCTTGATTCTTTTATTTTTTCATGAGACCTATAAATCTTTGTATCGCTTGAATTTGGCTCTTGATCTATTTTTTTTCTCTATTTTTTCCAATATTTGTAACAACTTGAGGTTGAAACCATCTTGTTGTTCCTTGGCTTTCATGATCCTCTCATTGTCAACTTTATAACTTTAGACATCCTTTTGGAAACCCTTGATGGTATCCACCAAGTTTATGATTTTGTATTTACCTTCATCATTCCCATTGGATCTAGTTCTTTCATTACCCTTGTTGATACACATCCCCCTGACTTCCTCCTCATGGCTATAAATATTCTTTGTATATTCTCTGTCTTCCATGGTTTGGTATCTTTGTTGGTTCAATTTTCTTATATGCTCTTAATTCTACAAAATGTCCAGCCAATAAGATTTGTTAAATAAAAATAATATAACAATTTATGATTATTAATCTCATCTTAGCTTTAATACATTAGTCTTGTAACTGATCTCTAGCCCATCTAGGCCTAGTGTTGAAACTGGAGGTCCGATATGAATTTGTAACACACCTGACCCCCTACTCCTCTCTTAGGTTGATGGGATGTAAAAATTTTGATTTTTCCAACTACTTCATCTTCCCAAATAAACCTCGTAGATTAATTTCGCTCGTTGAGATATTTCCAACGATTGTAACTATGCTCAATTTTGAGCTCTAGATCAAATGTTACGAGCTTCCAAAGTTTCTAAGCCTTTTACCCTCAATTCCACCTCATCACCACATGGAATTTATGTGGCACCCTGTCAAACGTGCCATATGACATGGTACAAATGTAGAAATGATGTGGCAATTGCCACCTGTCTCCATGATCCTCGTTCGATTGGACCTCTATATCAATGACTCTGATATATTAAGAGCCCTTCTATGCCATTAGATTCATCCATCGAAGTGTGTCCACTCTAGGCTTCCCCACATACTTTGATTGCCTAAATATGGCGTCTGCCACCACCGACATCAATCCTATAGAATCAACAATAAACGACTCTGATTACATTGGTGCCTCCAACATGCACGAGGGTTAACTTTCCTCCCATCCTGCCTTTCGTACTAAGATCATAGAGTCCATGAAATAGAAAAAATTATTATTTGTCGTGGCCACCCTCCAATCGACTATGTATATCATACCTCAGAGTGCCCCATCGGAGTGTAAATTCCATCGGAACCATGTTTTACTCTGACCAACACCCCTCCGATGGACGGTTAATATATTTCTTCGATAGATCTGAGGGCTAGAATATCGACACTTATCCCAAGGGTTTAACGACGAAAAAATCCTCGCTTGTCTTTTCTATAAATTATGGGTTGTCATGTGTCCTTCTATGTACATATTGACACTCCTCATCATCTTAATGTCACTCTATTCTTAGCCTTGTTCAAGCGGGTCCCCATATGGCATATGACTTGGCACCTAGGACATTGGCCTTAACCAAATTCAAAACCTAGCTTGACACCTGGTACTTAGGCCACATTACCCTTCGCCCCCTCAAAGTTATAAATCACCTTGACAAGTGGCACAATCACCACTCAACACGTGGGCTAATGTCATGTACACGTCATCGTTGAAACCTTGGCATGACCCTGCAGGTTTTAACACCTATCCATTGTATATCGATTGGATGATGTCATCCTCATTTGCATGACATCACCTTCCTCCTTGGACTTTCCCAACGATACCCACCAAGATCTATGGTTGAGATATCTCTCTCCACTCATTGATCTACGACTGTGATCACTCCTTGTATTCTTCCCATCGTAGTACCTTACCCAAGGCTACTTCGATGACCCAGTCATGATTGATGGTTCATATCCTTTGACTCCCATCCTAATGGATCTAATAGTCTCGATTGATCCTCGGGACTTTCCATCAGAGTGGATGAACTCTAGTTTTTCGAGGATACTCCAATCGTAGACTTTGATGGCTCCTCTGCGATCAATGATCATGATTTGTCCGGTTCCACCCTCCGATGGATCCAATAGTTGTCACTAACTTAGATCCTCTACAAGCTCTTGTATGTGAAGAAACTTCGATCAACGACCAGGATCGAAACATTGTGACAGATTGATGATCACGATTCCTTCCAAGGAGATTACATGATTTATCATAGGTTTAACCATATGAACCAAGACCTAGTATATTTGGGAAAAAATTTAAGTAAATTCCAAGGCTAGCCAAGCCCTTTAGGTGTTTGTAAATCCTCCCTAACTAGATAATACCTTCCTCATTGTTACGTATGAGGAGATTCATGCTCTTTTAACTATCTATATACGGACAAGGGTATTTCTAGCCCGTGTTGGTGAAGCCGCAACAACTTCCAGGTCTGAACTCAAGGTAAACTCACAAAAATATGCATAAGTATGAAGATATACAGTGTTGAAATGATTCTAGCAGTAATTAATCAAAGATAAATTACAACATTAAAAACAATGACAGAAGGCACATAAATTCAATTTTTGTACAAGTTCAAATGTAGTTTCAATAGCAATTACCCATGAAAAATAACCCATAATTACAATTCCTATACCATTTTAACAACAATATTCAGAATTATAAATAACATAGAAAACACCATTGAAATTAATAGCAAGGAAGGTCTTCCACTTGATTGCAACGTGCTATCATGGTGGGAGACAAAGAAACCTAGGATAATTTGACTAATTAACTCCTTCCTAAAGTTTTTCTTAGGAAAAAGTATAGTTGATGTGTTTTAATCTTAGCCATTCTTCTCATGGAGTGAGTGAGGGAAGCTATCATCCCTCCATCTCTTTGAGATTATAGTTTCACTTTATCATGGAGGTATAAGGAAATCAATTTGTCTAGGAGGGCGCATTATTCATTTGTGATAGGGCGAACTTCATTGGTGTGAAGATTTTTTCCCAAGGGTTTGTTGGACAAGGATTGTAGGGAGATAAAGGAGGCCATTTACTAAGTGGATCGACTTACATCTTCAACATTTTGCATAGGTTATGATACATATCTGAGAGGGCCATACAAGGTGACACAAACTTGATGTAGGGAGTTGTACTATAGCGCATAGGCCCATGATTTGTCATTTTCTGAGTCGTTCTGGATTGTATAATTTGTGGGGAGGTCGTGCGAATTGTTGGGGAAGGATTATGCTAGGTTTTAATCATCCAATATTGAGGATCGAATCATTTCATAAGAGATATCTATATTTTCCTACTGAAATAATAAAATCCACAAAACTGTTGCACTGGATTTCCCTCTAGGGTTTTTCTAGGGACTATTGTCAAAAATACTTGTGTACGTGTGATGTGATTTCTATTATCTTTTACATTTAAGTTATGGTTATTATTTCTGCTATGTATCATTTATTTGGGAAAGAAAACCAAGTGAAATCAATTATAAGTGTAATTTAATTGGTTTAATGAGCCAGGTTTAGAGAAATTTCACAAACACCCGTCACATAAATACACAATCATCATACAACAATTTAAACAAGAACATGGTGGACACTTATCTGATATAAATAAACACCAACTGCATGTAGACCTATGAATTCCTCCTATCCTTAGACTCTGTTGCTCATAAGATAAATAACAAGTCACCCCCGAGCTAGGGCTTAAAATCCACTTGGGAAAAGTCTCTCAGCAACAACAAAGATCAAACTTAGGTGCAAGCTCTACAAACAACCTACAATATCTCATTCCCTACATTCTTTTCCCACCCTAGGAAGTGTGCCCCTTCTCTACTCAACAGTACTTTAGCTGCCCCACTTCCCTTCTAGGGCTTCAAAAATAGGCTAGAAATGAAGTACCATAGTCGTGTAGCTCCAACTTGGCACCTTGGTAAAACAATTCCCAACAATTCTCTCACCTAGAGAGAATGTTTATGGGCTTGATAACCCACTTCTTCAACAAAACATGGGCATGGAAACTTTCCTCTTCATATGAATTCCAAGAATAACCCACCTCAAAGCACCCAAAAGTAGTATGGGATGGAAATAAGTATGTAAAAAAAAAATAGGGAGATGTTACCACTGATGGGGAGAAGGATATAATTATTGAATGATTGAATGATGCCCCACCAAATGCACAATTTTTTCTATTTTATTTTCATGCTCATGAAGTGACACTTGTCACCTCCTAAAATCCCTTTGAACCCACTTGGTGGTTTGTTTCCCTTCTCTAAATCCCTAGGACAAAATTGTAGTCATGCCTTTTTAACTTTTAGAAATATTTTATTATTATTTCCTTGGTTTAATCCCCCATGGATTAGCCCTTTTCCTGGACTATTCACCCTCTTCCCTTCTAGTTGATATGGATTTAGGAGGGGAATGAAATGGTTAACAAAATGAATGAAATAAACACATAGATATGAAGAATAATAAAAATATCTAGTGAACAATATCTTCTATTGAATAAATGAAATAGACCGAAACTCTAAAACTCCAGAACTGAAACACTTGATCGAATGGTGGTAGCTATCTCTGAGAAGAGATGTGGCTGCTACTCGCAGCGATCTAAGTAAAATGATTACAATGAGGCTCTAGAGGCCTTTTTGATATTACTCATGAATGTCAAAACCCTAGACATCCAAAAACCTAACCCTAGAAGGTGAAATGCCAAAAGTCATGTGGGCCCTTATGGATAAGTTGGTACCTCAACTTCCCGGGGTTGTAACTTTTGCATATGACCTCCATTTTAGGCACGTGATAGCTTATTGGAAAGGCATTTCAGAGAACTACACATTAAATTGTCAAACTCTAACTCTATCTATAGTTTGACTATGGAGAGCCAAAAAAACATAGTTTAGGGCTCCAAAACGACCCTGGAAGTACAATAAGATGTGTTGACATGAAAACATACAAAATGCACCAATTGGATTAGGTAAGAGGACTCTAGTATCCACATGGAATATGTGTAGGGATTCAAACATTCCCATAAGTGTAGAACCCACAATTACAAAGAAGTACATAAGAACGTGGTGAACTAAAAATGGAAAAGAGGAGAAAGTTGGAATAGGTGGGTGGTCACTAATATCCACTTGGATCAATCCTCCCCCCTTAGGAATAAATGGCCTCCATTGCATTGAGTTACCCCATCAGGTGAATAAAATTCTGTTGGATTTGGCCCTGAGTCAACCACTTTCCTTGGTGGAGGAGTTTCACTGCCTTGACAACCCGATAAAGTTGGATCCTCTGTTGGAGAGTTCCCTTAACTTGTGTGTCCACTATATGATCAGTGGATGGTTGTTCCATGCAGTCAAGGTTGAGCTCTGTTGGTGTCGGTTGTTCTGAGATCTCTGAGGTGTCCAATAATGGTGGAAAATATGGCCAAAGGAGGTCCACATTGAACATTATATGCATGCCAAGGAAGGGTGGAGTGTTAAGCTCAAAAGCATTGCTACCCACAACCTTGGTGATAGTATAAGGCCCATAGCGAACTGGGTGGAGCTTCTAGTGGGGCCCTGTGAGATGGTCCTTCTGCAAATGTAACCAAAATTTGTATCCAACTTGAAACTGGTGCTGTACCTTATGTTGATCATGGCGTTGCTTGTACTTAATGTTGGATTTCTGAAAAATCTCCTGGACCTGTTGGTGGATGTGCTAAATCTTCTCAATGAATTTGGTGGCTTTGTTGGTCTTATACTAAACATGGGAAGAGTATTTCTGTGTGGTGTCAAGAGGTAGTGAAACATCAATGAGACCCAAGGGTTTCAATCCCAACCCCACCTGAAATGGGCTATGCTCGTTGGAGCTATGGAGACCCTATTGTAGCTGTGTTGAACATAGGGAAGACTTTCTTCCCATGTACGTGGATGATTAGAGTTGTACATCCATAGGATCTGCAAAATCATTTTATTGATGACCTCTATTTGGCCATCTGTTTGGGGTGGAAAGAAGTGGATTTAGTGAGCTTGGTTTCCAACAATGACCAGAGACTCAACACAAATGTGTTGAGGAACCTATTGTCTCGGTTGGAGATGATGGTCTGTGGTATCCAAAAATGGAACCACACTCATTCAAAGAATATCTTGGCAATATCTTCCTCTATGATATTCTTCTTGTAGGTTGTGAGGATGTCCATCTTCAAAAGTCGATCAACGACATCAAATACACAATCATTTCCTTGCTTCGTGGATGAAAGGCTAGACATGTAATCCATTGAGATGGATTCCCAAGGCTTCTTGGGATTAGGAAGAGGGGTGTATAAGCCTTTATTCTTGATGGATGGCTTGGAAATGGCATAGGAAGTGAAATATTTGATATACTTGCTGACATCCTGTCGTAGTTTTGGCCAATAAAAATGTTTTTGAAGAATGGCCACAGTTTTCCTCACGCCAAAATGTCTTTCCATCTGAATGTAGTGGGATTCCCAAATCAACCTTGAAAGATCGCTTGTAGGAACACAGAGATGGCCTAGATGAAATAATATTCCATCCTGAATGTGAAAATTGGTGACAGACGTGCCGGTACCCAAGAGATGATAGGTGGTGGAAAATTTCAGATCTTGCTGATAAATTTGGGGCCACTCAGATGCCTCGTGTCCACAAGAATGGACCACAGTGGTGAGGGAAACCACATGAGGTTGATTAAGACAGTCAACGACATGATTTGAGATCCATGTCCTATACTTGATGTTGAGATGGAACTGCTACAAGTAGGTGGACCACTTCTGATGATGGTCGTTCTATAATTTCCCCTGTGTCTGTATGAACTGTAGAGGCTTCTGATCAATGTGGATGATCATCTCCTTTCCAAGAATTTAATGTTTCCATTGATGACAAGCTTGCATGATGGAATACATCTCTTTTTCAAATATGGGGTATTTCTGGACAGTATCTAAGACTGTCTCACTATGGTATTCCACTGGATGACCGTACTGAGTGAGAATTTCACCTACAACATAATCATATGCATCAGTCTCAATCTCGAATGGTTGTTGTAGATAAGGCAATGAGAGTACTGGAGTTGAGCATAAGTGATGCTTCAGATCATCGAATGCTCGTTATTGTTCCTTCCCCCATACAAACATTTCCTTGCCACCTCCCTTAGTCACCTGACTGAGGACCCATGTAATATGGGAGAATCCCAGCATGAACCGTTGGTAGAAATTGGCTAGTCCCAAGAAGATCCAAAGCTCGGTTAGTGTGGTTGGGGCAGGCCAGTCACAGATTACTTTTATCTTAGCTGGATCAACATGTACCCCATGTTCATCAACAATGTAGCCTAAGTATTTGACCCTTTTCATGCCAAAAGAGAATTTTTCCAAGTCAGCATATAGCTTGTGCTACCTCAGAATTCTCAAAACCTATTGAATATGCCGCATGTGCTAATCCCATGTTCTATTGAAGATGAGAATGTCATCCAAATATACCACCACAAAAGAGTTGGTGAAGGGTCTCAATACATCATACATCAACCTCATAAAAGTGGTTGGTGCATTTGTTAAGCCAAAGGGCATGACCAGCCATTCTAAGAGACCTTATTTAGATTTAAAGGTTTTCATCCTACATCAGTTGGTTCGATGGGAACCTGGTGGTAGCTAGACTTTAGATCAATCTTGTTGAATAACATTTCCCTCTTGAGCTGGTCAAGAAGGTCATCAATCCTAGGAATTGGGTATTAGTTCCTGACTGCAATTTTGCTTAAGGCTCTGTAATCAATGCAAAGTCGCCAAGTCCCATCATTCTTATGCACCAGTATAATTGGGTTTTTGCAAGGGGAGGATATGGGTCTGATGTGTGCATTTTGAAGAAGCTCCTGGATATGAAACCTCATTTCGTCATTTTCCATCAGTGAGTGGCAATAGACTGGTCCATTAGGTAGAGGTGCCCTGGGAGTTAGATAAATTGGATTATTGACCTAGTAGTGCATCGGTACCCTAGTGGGTGAGGAGAATATGTCTTTGTTTTCTTCAATGATCCCGTCCACTTTCTTCTACTACAAAGAGATGCTCTGTGTATAGGCCAAGGATGTGGCGATGACCTTCTTATTACTGTGATCACATATCACAAAGAAGACGAACTTCCCGATCTGTGAAATGACCTTACTACATTTCTTAGTAGTGACTAAAGAAATAGCGGTAGGTGGCGCTACCTCTGGTATCCTGTACAATTGTCTACCTAAAGTAATGATAACACTGTGGGGTCGAGACTCATACACAACATGATGCTTCCACAAATATTTTTTTCCTAAAAGAACATAAAAACATTCAAGGGGAGAAACATCAAAAAATACCTCATCTTTAAAAGGCTTGATGTTGTAGGGAAGAAAACACTATTGGCCGACACAGATATCTCTTCCTTGGCAAAGCCATCCAATGGTGTAGGGCTGCGAGTGCGGTGTCATTGGCAATTCTAGTCGCTTAACGACTTCTGCTGAAATAAGGTTCTTTTGACTGCCGCTATCAACAATGAAATGAAGCAGAGCCCCCTTTACCCAGATCTATGAGTGAAAGAGGCGTTCCCCTTCCTCTGGTTCTTCTAGTTCACTTGGGCGTACTTTGGTGGTAGAGATAGTGGCACTGGGTTCAACATTGATGATCCGCTTTCCTCCTTTGGGATTTGATTCGAAATCAAAATCAACCTCTGACTTGGAAGCTTTCATCTCATCCACAAGTGACTTCTTGGAGTGATAATCTTCGATGTTGTGCCAAGGGATTTTATGGTACTCACACCATTTTCCCATGTCCTTATTCATCTTCTCATTTCACTTCTTCTGCTGCAGCTTGGACTGGTTGTCCTAAGAATGTCCATCTCTACTCTATCCCTTGTTGTGTGGGTTGGGCCCACCTTTGCTCAACTCTGACTATGAGGAGTTTGAAGATCCAAACTCTCACCTCTTCTACTTAAATTTCTGCTTGATCTTGACAACGTTTCTATAAGCCGTACCTAATGAGGTGATGTCTAGAAAATCCATTTATGTTGTACCAAGGGATTTTATGGTACTCACACCATTTTCCCATGTCCTTATTCATATTCTCATTTCTATTCTTCTGCTACATCTTGGACTAGTTGTCCTGAGAATGCCCATCTCTTCTCTATCCCTTGTTCTGTGGGTTGGTCCCGCCTTTACCCTACTTCGGCTATGAGGAGTTTGCAGATCCAAACTCTCACCTCTTCTGCTTAAATTTCTGCTCGATCTTGACAGCGTGTCTATAATCCGTACCTAATGAGGTGATGTCCAGAAAATCCATTTATGTTTGGATGTATCTATGCAAAAAACCATGGTATTTGAGCACAATATTTCACTCAGAGGCTTTGATACCCAGTTTGGTGCACAGGGTAGAAAAATATTGGTGAAATATGGTACTGCCTGGTCCCTTTCTTGACATAGGGTGGTCCATTTGGTGTACTGGTCCTCGTAGCTTCCAACATGGTAGTAGTGTTCTTTAATGGCATCCTGGAAGGAATCCCATGTGGGGGAAACCACAAATATTGCATATTCCTCTATGGCCCTTTTCTCAGAGTAAGTGTCCCACCAATCCTTAACATGGGGGATGGCCTCGAGGAGTGAAAAAGTAATGTTTTCCCTATCGAAAAAATTGTGAACTGAAAAATACCCTACGAGCAGATTCAACCATTTATCTACAACATCCACATCTATCAGTTCTTCAAATAAAGGAATATCAAAATTTACCTATACCTTGAAGGGGGTTGCATGTCCACTTGATGAAGATGATTCTTTTGTGGGAAGTTGACGAAGGATCTGTGCAAAGTTATCCATCATTTCATTCCTTTGTCGCGCAAGGGATTCCTCGAGAAATTTTTTAAAAGGATCTCCTACTCCATCATATTTCTTTTCATCTCCCATGGGATGTTGTTGGGCTCGGCACGACTGATATTGTAATGGATTGACTGGTTCAAGTCCCAATTTCTTCTACCCATATCTTTTCGGGGACATGAACGAAGAAAAATAAATGAAGAGTAGACCGCTCTGATGCCACTGATCCAGATTTAGGAGTGAAATGATATGGTTAAAAGTTTGAATACAATAAATAGATAAATATGAAGAACAACATAGATATCCATTGAACAATATCTTCTACTGAATAAATGAAATAGGTTGAAACTTTAAAAATACAGAACTGAAACACTTTCTCAAATGGTGGTAGCTATCTCTGAGAAGAGATGTGGCTGCTACGCGCATCCGTCTGAGAAGAATTATTACAATGAGGCTCCAGAGGCCTTTTTGATATTACTCATCAATTCCAAAACCCTAGACATCCAAAAAGTTAACCCTAGAAGGTGAAACACCAAAAGTCATGTGGGCCTCTATGGGTAAGTTGGTACCTCAACTTCCTAGGGTCATAACTTTTTCATACAACCTCCATTTTAGGCACGTGATAGCCCGTTGGAAAGGTCTTTTAGAGAACATATTATGCAATCAAACTCTAACTTCATCTATAGTTTGACTGTGGCGAGCCAAAAAAACATTGTTTAGGGCTCCAAAACTTCCTTGGAAGTACAACAAGATGTGATGACATGAAAACATACAAAATAAGTCAGTTGGATTAGGTGAGAGGCAACCAGTATCCACTTGGAACATGTGTAGGGATTCAGACAACCCCATAAGTGTAGAACCCACAATTACAAATAAGTAAAAATGAACGTGCTGAACTAAAAACAGACAAGAGGAGCCAGTTGAAATAGTTGGGTGGCCACCAATATCCACCTGGATCACCAGTGGAGTTTATTCCCCCATACTCTTTCTGTCGGGATGTTCTGCAGCAATGAATTTTTTCATTAAATTTAGAGTGTAATTAAATAATAAAATATAGGCTCACTAGCTTAAAAAGTTCCTTCCTCACCAACCTATATGCAAAATTGTATTTACATTACAATAGGGGTTCGACATAGGGGTATTACAGGCGCTCTGTCACTTTCAGTTCCACCCCACTCTCTTCTCTGATTTCTAGTACTGTATGCTTACGTCACCTGCATGCATTTCATGTGGCCTCTTTGGAGTCGTGGACATCTTAACTAACTTTCCAGCTCATTTCCATATTGTTCCATGATCTCTCATGCTTCCTGATTTAATCATTCGGGAATATTTCCTGAATATTCTTTTCTTGATTTTGGCATGCACCCAGTGTCTTCTTAATCTCTGGTGCACATCAAAAAATTCAGAAAAATTCAGAACGATGTGCATTGATAGAACTTGTACTAACGTGAATTAGAAAAACTTGTATTGGCGCACACACCTCCTGTCACCCACTGCGTAGATTCTTAAGTGTACACAAAAACTGAATAGGCACACAAAACTACATTTGTGCACACAAAATATTTACCCAAATCTTTGGGTGCCAACAAATGGAAAAATCTATTCTGCCATTTCCTTAGTTATTTGACCAAGGAGAATTATATATCACTACAATTCTAATAATTATTACACTCAAAATTTTACCAAAAACCAATATTTTCTAAATATTTGGAGGGGAGAAAACAATAGCGCTAATTCTATTTAATCCCAAATATTATTTTTCATTGAGTAGATGCAAGGTTCACTAGTGGTTGTGGTTGTCTTCAACATTTTCGTCGACAAAGGATTTTTTTATGTTTTTCATTGGAACATTCATTTTTGGGGATCCAGGAGCTACTGCATATATTGGCCCCTAAGCCAAATGTTGAGTCATATTCTACAAATTTTTCAAGTCCTCCCTTCAAGTGTTTAATTTCTTGATTGAGGTCCTCAAGTTTATGTTTCTGTCTCTTTAGATTCCAATGCAACATCTCATTTTCATCTCTTATATTCGTCTTATCCTTCCTATCTACCCTTGGGACCTAAGATTCTCTCTCCCCGCCTTCTTTCACTATCTATATTAGAGATGTCAAGTTCTCTGCATGAGGGAGTTGTTAAGACACAAGGCTCGGAGCTTATGTGGACCACCCCAATCATATCCCATCAAGGGGATCACATCCTTATTCTTATTTTCATTCTCAATAATGGCAACAAATGACAGGATGAGTCCTAGATCACTTCAAAAGATAAGTCAGTGACACTTTGAATTCCTTCTATATCCATAGAATTGTTTCCCTCAGTAGTTCAATTGAAATACATTATATTCTAGAGGAGCTCTAGCTCCATATTTCAAGATATATCCTATCAGATTAACAAACTGGCCAACTCTAGGAGGTCCCAAAACTGAACTCACTTTGTATAGAGTAATACACTCTAGGTTTTATCAATCAGATAATGTTCCATTCAAAGGTTCTCTCCCCCAACATTGGGTGTTAGGAGTGATGGACCTCTTTGGTTGTGGTCTCATTCCAATATTATAAAACAAGTCCCTGTCAACGTTGAATATTCTCTAGACAACATAATAGGGTAGTGCATTTTTAAGGCCCTTAGGCCCCTATGCTAAGACCCTAATAAATATTCATTATTAGTTTATTTGTTTATGTTAGTAGGTCAGCTAGAACCTTTAATTGTACCCTTTATATCCTATATTTATACCAAGGAGACTTATTTTTATGATCATATTAACTTGTATTATCAATTGGATATGTTGTAACATCATTCTTCCCCCTCGAAGTGGACTGTATTTATTGACTTTTTATCATTCTCAAGGCATCGGTTGATAACATTTGATATCAAGAGCATCGATTCTAGAGTTTTTTTGCTTCAAGTGAGTCATTTTGGAATTTTCTCTATAATGTTTTTTTTTCCCGAGGATAATTCAGAAAAAAATATTTGGAGGTTACTCAAGAGACATATCAAAGTATGCATGATAAAAATTTCAATATTTGGTTCATTATACTTTAGGATATATAACCCATGGAAGATAGGGTTTTGACTCATCTTAGAATCAATTTTAAACAAGTCATCTTGGAATTTTCTCTATAACATTTTTTTGGGGGGAACTTTTAGACACTGAAATTGTGTGAATACTGAGGAGAAATATCATAGTAAAAGTGGTCAAAATTCCATTTTATGGTTCACTATACTTTTGGAGATACAATTCATGGAAGACAACGTTTGTGACTAATCCTAAAATCAATTATCTTGACATTTTCGCTATAATTTTTTTCAGTGAAGTTTCAAACTCATAAATTTTCATGATCTTGATTTGACATAGTGAACTACTTGTGGAATATTTTTCATATTTTGATTCATTACATTTTATGATATATTTTCTATGGAAGTTAGTGTTTTTTCACAAGTTATTTTTTGATGATTTTAATAGTTTTTTTCATGGTTAGCAAGCTCATTTAAATTTTTTTTTAGAGACATGTTATGACACCTTTAAATAAAATGGGATCTTTCATTAAACATGTAAAACTATGGTTGAGAATAAATACATGTAGGAAATAGAAATGGTTTCACGTGGTTGGAAACACATTGTTTCACCTGGTTGGAAAATCATGTAACCCATGTTTGTACCCCTTAAAGTAGTACTTCATTAGACAATACTTGTAGATAGAATATCACTTCCACTCACCTTTGGTTATATAGAAATTCCCCTAGGTATACCTAAAACCAACCTTAGATAAGGTATTCAACCATCTTGTTTCTATATTACACCGAAAATAGCACTCGGGGAGACCACTCTCTAGTACCTCGGTATTCAGGTAGTACAACTAAGGGAATGGTTGAGCCTCTTTAGTGCCATGAGATATTGGGATGAGTACTATTGTCGGACCCCACATGTATATCAAATATCTATATCAACCGACACTCCCTTGTCCTTACGACCCAATAATTATTTCCCATGGATCCAAAGAAATATCCAAAACTTACCTCACCAATTGAACATCTAGAAATATCCTCCACAACTCATGAAGAAAATGAGGAGATACAAAACTAGTTATCCAAAATGAATAGTTGAATCAACAAATTGAATGATAGGTTAGTGAAAAGTTTGATTTGGTTTGATATTGAAATAAGGATGGAATAATTAGAATAGAAGATGGATGGAAATTTGGAACATATTGAAGAAAAGATTATAGAATCTTTAAATGGGAGGCTCCCTAAAATTGATAAGGTGTTTGAAGGGACTCATGAAAATAAAGGTATTATTTAGGTTGAACAACTTTCCAATATTAAGAATTTTCTAGGGGAATTTAACTCCAATAATGGAGTTACTTATGGATGGTTTCCAAAAGAATTGAACCTTCCCAAGGTTGAATTAAATAAGTTTTATGGAACAAAGGTATTTACCCGAGTGAACCAAATAGATAAATATTTTGAACTGCATAATATTATGGATGATAAGCAAATGATTCAGTGAATTGACAACAAGACTTAAAAGCACAATATGGGAAAGCTTGAGAACAAGACTACTTCAGTGAATTGACAAGAATCAAACACTTAAGTGGTATTGAAGATTATAATTCATAATTTCAGGTATTTTCCACAATGGTGGATAACATATGTGATGAAAATTTGTTGGAAGCTTACACAGGTGGATTAAAAGAAGACATTAAACATGAGATTTTCCTAAAACATCTTGAAAATGTTATGGAAGGTATGCAATTTGATCGTCATATTCAAGCCAATAATAAGGCTACACGCAACTATACCATTGGAGCATATGTAGAAAGAAGAGATATTTTTGGGGTTCATAAGATAATATTGCCTCAACCTAGTCAAATATCACAGAAGGAAATGGAGGAAAGAAGAACAAACAAACTATCATTTGGTTGTAACAAAAAATGGTCAAAAGGAAAAAAATGTTAAGAAAGACAATTTCTCACCTTGGAAAATAATGATGAAGAGGTAGTGGAGGTATCTACACAAATAAATGAGGAAGAACTTGTCAACTTAAAAGAGAATGAAATAGAGGTCGAAATTTTGCATAACATTGATTCAGATAGGCGTGAAATATCTGTTCATGCAATGGCATCATTGTCATCTCCTCAAACCCTTAATATTGCAGTTTACATTAAGTGGCAAAAATTTATAGTGCTCATTGACTCAAGTAGTACCCACAACTAGATTTCCAAAAAAATAGCAGAGAACTTCAATTGTTTTGTATATCCAGTGACAAATTTTCAACTTTTGGTTTCTAATAGAGGGAGTGTTGATTGTGTGGGAAAGTTACACAACATTAAACTAAGTATGGGAGAATATAATTTGGAAATCCCAATGTATGACATTCCCATTGGAGGTGTATATGTTGTTCTAGGGATTCAATGGTTGAGAACATTAGGTACAATTTTTACAAACCATAATGAATTATTCATGAGATTTGAATTGGAAGGGATTGAATATGAAATCAAGGGGTTAAAATATGGACCTTCTCAAGTCATTAGCTCTCATAGGATAGAAAGGTTCCTAAAAAAGGGTAGCAAGGGAGTTGTGGTTAAAAAATTTTCTATGAAAGTTAAGCAGGAAGATGAAAATATTCCAAAAGAATTAATATGCACATTAGAAAATCATTATATGGTATTCCTATAAATTACTAAAGTTATACGTCCATCTAGAGATTATGAAAATAAAATCGAACTAATACTGGGAAGTACTCCTAATAAAATATCTTATAGATATCCTCATCAAAAAAAGGGGAGAATGAGAAAATAGTACAAGACATGTTGGATTCATGTATTATTCAACCAAACAAGATTTCATTTTCAGCTCATAGTGATGGTGAGAAGAAAATAAAATTCTTGGAGAATGTTCCATGATTATAGATATTTAAACAAAATCACCATAAAGGATAAATTTTATATTCCAAATATTGATGAGTTTCATGGAGTGGCTTATTTTACAAAACTAGATCTTAAATCAGGATACCTCCAAATGATATTAAGAAATGATGACATTCCCAAAACAACTTTAGAATTCATGATGTGAACTGAGTTCTTGGTCATGCCTTTTGGGTTGACTAATGCTCCTTCAACTTTCCAAAGTATTATGAACATTTTTTTTAGCTCATCTTAGAACGTTTGTTCTGGTTTTCTTTGATGATATACTTCTGTATATAAAATCATGGGAATACCACATTAAACATATGGATAAAGTCCTACAAATTATTGAGAAAAATAAATTGTATGTAAAAAGATCCAAATGTTCTTTTGGGAAATAAGAAGTAGAATATTTGGGTTATATTGATTCAAGGGAAGGGTTAAGGTGGAAACTCAAAATATCCAAGCTATTATAAAATGACTTACTCCTAAGAACATCAAGAGTCTTAGAGGATTTTTCAATCTTATAGGATATTATCGAAAATTTGTTAAGAATTATGCACACATTGCAAGCTACTGACCTCTCTCTTGAAGGAATATTCATTTGTATGGAATGATAAGGATACTTTGACATTCTCTCTCTTAAAGGATGTCATGTTTTCTACACCAATATTGGAAACACCTAATTTTGGTTAAACATTCATAGTAGAATGTGATGCATCCAGACTAAGGATTGGAGTAGTAATGACATAATAAGGGAGACCATTGGCATTTGAAAGAAAACTATTCAAGGGAAAAGATTTGGTGAAATATACATATGAAAAAAAAATGGAAGCAATTTTACATGCAATAAAAAATGGCAACAATATCTCATTGGGAGACACTTTAAATTCAAGACAGACCATGATAGCATAAAGTACTTTTTAGAAAAAAGATTTTCATAAGAAGAGCAACAAAAATTGACAACAAAAATGCAAGGGTTTGATTTTTAAATAATCTACAAAGAGAGGAAGGGAAATGTAGTAACATATGCTCTTTCTAGAATAGAAGAAGCCTCGAGCTTGTATTCTATTACATCTTCTATTCTTGTGTGGCTGGAAGAAACTCATCGTGAATGAAAAAATGAGAACAATAATAAACAAAAAATACAATGTATAAAGGAAAGTATGAAATCTATGGAACATTGGGAGTGGAAGGAAGATATACTTTGGTACAAGGGTAGAATATTTTTATTCCCTTAATCAAATTTGAAGAAAAAATATCAAGGGAGTCCCATGAATCTCCGATAGAAAGACATGTAGGGTTCCTTAAAACATATCAAAGGATAAAAAAAGATTTCTTTTGGTAAGTAATGAATAAAGATATTGAAAAATTTGTAAGAGAATGGCAAGTTCTCCAAAGTGACAAAGAAAAGACAATAAAATATTTAGGTTTACTTTAGCCATTACACATACCTAATCAAAGATGGGAAGATATATCAATTGAATTCATTACATGGTTACCAAATTAGGAAGGTAAGGACATCATTTTTGTGGTCATTTATAGACTCACAAAACATGTACTTTTTTGTTGAATTCAAAGTACACATTGTTAAAGTTTCTGCTATTATTAGGTTACTTTTAATTTACTAGATAACAATAGCATAGATAGGATCACTGAGAGAAACACAATCAAAAGAGTACACAAGCATTTATCCTGGGAAACCATCAAGGGGAAGAAAACCTAGCAAAACTTCCTTAATATAGATAGCCAATCCAATGCCAAGATAATGAACCAAACAACACAGAAATTCCTCTCCCAAGGATGTGCCTCTCTTTATCTTCCTTCTTTCAGCAACTTGTAACTGTAGCTTCCTTCAATACTTGCACACTAGATGAGTGAGCTGAGTGTGTGTCTAAATGAGGTGTTGTCCTCTCTTATTTATACAATTCTGGCATGTGTGGAAGTGTCTCTTCACTGACAGGGCCGACTTCTTCTTCTGGGTGTTTATAACCACCTTTAATATATTTGGGGGCCTCTTTAATATATTCTGGGGCCAAATTATTATTTAGCCTATTCCAATTAGGGTTTGACCAATCCAAAAAATAGGATTTGGTCAATTATGATGCCCAACATGATCAATCCACAAAAGGGGATTGATCTAATCAATAATAAATATATATTATCTTTATCCACAAAAGGGGATATGAATATTCTTTATAGTTACACAATATGTTAACACTCCCTCTTAACAAGAAGGATATTTTTTATATTTTGACAGGTCACTGGAGGTCAACATCAAATAGGTAGCAGCATCCACTGGGTAACATCATCAACTGGATAACATCATCAACTGGGTAACATCATCAACTGGATAACTGGAAGCATCCACTTGGTCATCTGGCATCATGATCATTGACTGGCATATCTACAAATCATCGAAAGTTTTGTTCTCTTTATCTTCATCCAGAAGATATTATTTCTTTCTTTCATCTTCACACAAAAGATACTTCTTTCCTATCTTCACATAGAAGATATCTTATCTTCACACAGAAGATGTCTTATCTTCACACAAAATATATTCTATGAGTTTTACCATTCCTTTTATGTTCTCCCTTCTCTTGTAGTCATCTATCTCACCCATCCATTGGGGAGGACTACTACCATAGATTCACTCCTAGTCATCCCACATGAACTAGAGAAACTCAGATGCTAGCCTGGGCAAGACTAGACTTCCTTTCCATGATCCACACAAGATCACGACACAAACCTCAAGAGCCAACTAACCATTCCACATGGTCAAGGTTTGTGTTCCAAGCTACTCCATCCTTTCCCAGAGGAGAGTATCTGCCCGCTGCCCCTTGGAGAAACATCCACATTCCTCTCTACGAGGGTGGTCACACCCCTCTCTACGAGGGTATTTTAGCATGTCCCTAGAGTATCCAAAACTCAACACTTGGACAAAGGCCAACCTTGGAAAATTTATCATTCCCCTTCTCTACGAAGGTCTCTTCTCTTTTCCTTCTCTATGAAGGTCTACCTGCGGGATTTCTCTTTCCTTCTCTATGAAGGTATTTTCTCTTTATCCTTTTCTACAAAGGTCTAGCTATGGGATTTGAAAAAAATATCTTGTGGTCCAATACCTTTCAATGGTATAATACCATGCTACCCATCTGCTGGGCACCGTCCATATACCGGATAGCTTTCATCTTGATCAAAATATATGGGCACCATCCATCTACTTTTCTAACTGCATCAAATCATGATCCTTTATTTCAAACTCGGAGACATGGCTCCTTCTTGCACCAGGCTAATAGCTTCTAATCATCATCCTTGAAGTTTTCTTCTGTAATATCCTGGGTGCTTTATTGAGTTCGAATATTTCTTTCTTTCTATCTTCATACTGGATCAACCTGCTCCCTTTTCATCTATAAGAACAGTACTGGAGAAACTTGTAGTTACCTGCATCTCATCCACTATATCTGAGTATCCATCCTTTTCTTCATCTTGAATATTTCTGATCTGCATCTTTAGGAGCCTCCTGCTCCTATATAAGTACTAGATATTGTCTGGTCTTTACTGACTATCACCATATCATACGTCCTTCTTGTGTTGTCTAACTTCTACAAGTCATGGCATAATTTCTTTCTTCCGAGACTTGTAAACTTACTTACAGTATGCTTTCTTTGTCACTCTCATGAGTGATCATACATGAAATAAATATTTTATCTCTTTCTTCATCCTCTTCTTTGATACTTCCTTCATAAGTCTGCATAGACACTGAAATAAAACGAGGTTAATTAACATTCTCACAAAAATCTAACTTGTAATGATAAAGTATTAAAGTAAACAAGATACTAGAAATAAACATGAATACTTATCTTTTGTTTTTGTGTGGGGAGGCTCCACGGACTCCACCATTTTCTATCTTTCTTCAGATCAACTATATTCAACTTAAAGTACATAATCCTTAATTTCTGCTAAAGCTTTCTTCAAGGGAGGATATTCCTCTTCCTCTGCCACATGTGCTTGATGCTTTCTTTTCCCTTTTCCTTGAGGACAGGCATAAGAAAAGTGTCCCAACTTTTGATATTTGTAGCATTTGATCTTTGAAACATCTCTCTTCTTATCTGGAACTCTTACGGAGTTAGATTCTTTATTGTTCTTCTTGAAGGAACTTCTTTTGTTCTTTTGAGCTGTAAAAGCTTCCTCTTCATCGACAATTAATCTCTTTTGTTGGTCTGCAAGTCTAGATTCTTTGTGTGTGCAATCTGCTCATAACTTATCAAACTTGGGTAACTTGCTTCTTGCACACACTCCTTGTACAAAAGGAATCCAAAATTTTGGAAACCCATTTAAGGTTGTGGTTACAAGTTATTTGTCACTAATGACATCTCCAATAGCTGCAAGCTGATCTCTAATCTGATAAACTCTCATAAGATAGGATGTGACAGATTCTGAGTTGTCCATCTTCATATTACGAAGTTGATTTCTTAAGGTAAGATTCTAACTAATGCCTTTGCTTTCATATAATCTTCTGAGTGGTTCATACATTTTCCTTGTCTGTAGTTTAGATATATGAGGGATCAAGTGATCTTTTACTGAATCTAACACGATTCTCTTTGCTTTATTTTCATTCTTCTTATGCTTGGTCTTTTTCTCTTCTTCATCTGGTTCTGGTACACCCACTGTAACATGTTCTAGGAGATCATTATCATCTAGAATCATCTGCAACCTATGCTTCCAAGATCTGAAGTTTCTAGATCCTTCTAGCCTGTCTTCTACCCTCATGTTGGTAGCCATTGTTTCTTGTAGTAGAAACCCTAGCCCTCTGGGCTATAGAAATAATAACAAAATCAATTTTCTTATATCTGAAAACTGAACTCACCAAAAGATGCACTGGACTGAGGCGAGTATGCTGGTACAGTTAGATTTATGAAAACCCAAGTTTTGATCCTTGAAACTAGACCAACGAATTTCTGGACTGGTGCTTCTGGTTTTTTGGTACTTCTAGTATCTCTAGTTTTCTGGTACTTCTGGTACTTTGTGAAAACTAGGGTTTCACTTTCTGAGAGATCTAGCCACTGAAAAGGTGCGCTGAAGATGCCAAAGTGTTCCTTGAGGTAGGGCGCACCTTTCTAAATCATTTTGAGGCCAGAAACCTTCTTTAATAAAAGCCCTAATTTTCATGTATGACAACAGTGACATTTTTCTTTTTCCTATGAAAGATGATCTCTTCATCTTAGCTCTGATACCATGTTAAATTTTTTTCTATTATTAGGTTACTTTCAATTTACTAGATAACAATAGCATAGATAGGATCACTGAGAGAAATGAAATCACAAGAGTACACAAGCATTTATCATGGGAAACCCTCAAGGGGAAGAAAACCCAGCAAAACTTCCTTAATATAGATAGCCAATCCAATGCTAAGATAATGAACCAAACAACACAAAAATTCCTCTCCCAAGGATGCGCCTCTCTTTCTCTTCCTTCTTCTGACAACTAGAAACTGCAACTTCCTTCAATACTTGTTCACTAGATGAGTGAGCTGAGTGTGTGTCTAAATGAGGCACCAGCCTCTCTTATTTACACAATTTTGGCACGTGTGGATGTGTCTCTTCACTAGTAGCACTACTACATTTGGATCAAATTCCGACGGCGCATTCAACGCAATTTCCACTTTCTATTGTCGGAAGACTGAAAAACCTCGAACCCCCTCAAACGTCGTTTCACATGACGTCGTTTTTTCGATGACCTAGTTTTCATCTATATTGCGACGTTTCAAATGTGGCAAGAGAGACGTTGCAAACGTGGCATGAGAGACATTGCAAATGTAGCAAGATTGACGTTTCAAACGTGGCAAGACCGAAGTTTCAAACGTGGCAAGAGAGACATTGCAAACGTGGCAAGAGAGACATTATAAATGTGGCAAGACCGACGTTACAAACGTGGAAAGACCGATGTTTCAAACGTGGCAAGTGAGACATTGCAGATGTTGCAAGTGAGAAGTTTCAGACGTGGCAAGAGAGACGCTTCAAAGGTGGCAAGATCGACATTTCAAACGTGGCAAGAGAGACGTTTCAAAGGTGGCAAGAGAGACGTTATAAAGGTGGCAAGACCGATGGGATGAGGTATTATCTCTAACGTGGTTGCTATGGGAGCGACACTCTTGAACGTCACAAGAACGACGTCCATCAGGTGGCAACAGCGATGGCCAGGAGTTACTAGCTCTGACGTGGTTGCTATGGGAGCGACAATCTTAGAGGTGGAAAGAGAGACGTCTTGGACGTGGCAATAGCGACGGGAAGAGAGTGAAAGACGTCACAATTTCCACCTTTGTGTAGGTATTTAAAAAAAAAATACAATATCAATATCAAGACCTAATAGTCATTCCAAGCCCAAAGGAGGTGTAAGTCATATAGGTGTTAGCTAGTGATAGCATACATGGAAATTTCTTCCTGCTTCATTAACATTTTCTTCAAAATTAAATTTACGACAACAAAAAGACAGAACTTATTTGCAACCTTCGGTGCACACTTTAGCTTCAGTCACTTCAACATCCATGCTATCTTGCCTTTCACTCTCAAGCCAAGTGGGAGATTGCATCTCCATTTCATTTAAGTTCAAAGCTTCATCATCATTTATGAAAACAATTTATTCATAAGGATGGTCTTTGAATTCAACCAAATGATGCAGAACAGGAGGCACACATTCACCCAACAATTCTGATACACATTTTGAGCAATCTGCATCATTGATAGATTTTTGTTCATTGTTGATGAATAGACAAATATCTTCTTCTTGACGCTACACTTCATCTTGTTCTTCAAGCTTTGATTCACCTTCAACATTCTGCCCAGCTAGTACCTGAGAACAAGTCATAATCATAACATCTTCTGCCTGCACACTATGAACTCTAATGTAGCAGTGAGAGAAACCCATAGAAGAGCTATGAGACTACATTAAATAGATGAATGTCAACACCCAAGCTCTAGCCAATCGCTTTGGATTAAGTGGTCGGGTTGAACAAGATACGGGTAGAAAATTACAATTTAGAAACTATGCATGAATCTATGTTGGCAAAGAAGACAACCCTATGAGAGTTTTTCCCCACTATATAGTATAGAGCCTGCCTATTTGGACTTACAACAACTGGAGTGATTTATGGATTCAAAATGGTCAGTCATTCGAATATGTAGGATCTTACTCCTAGCAGTGTGCAAGCCTAGGCCTCCATTATAAGGGCGTCTATTTTGTTAAGTGGCATAAGGAAATGGAGACCATTAGATAGTTCTGAGTTCATGCCTTGGATTTGGTAAGTGCATAGTCTAGTTGTGTACAATGTGTTGTATTAGATTCTTATATTGGAATGGAGTAATAAAAGACCCCCTTTTGTTTACATTGTGACTCTTATGTTCTACATGGATTATTGGTATGTAGGTAATTTTTTTTTTTTATGATGAATATGTTGAATTGAATGTGCGTAAATGTGTTAAGTGTGTATAAGAGTTGTAGATCAACATAATAGACTAGGAATATATATGGATATTGAGATAGAATGTTGAGACCCTTATCCTGTAACATATATCCATATCTTTAATCTTGGCATGTGCTTCCGATGAGACATTCCCTTAACTAGCACTGAAAATGTCAACACTAAACTACATCAACCTTTGTTGAACACTTAAGTGGAATCGAGTCTGCCAATTAGAGCCAACAATCCCTAAGGTGGCCAAACAACTCCACACCACAAAACCAAATGTTGTTGTTTACAAGAAATTATTGTCTTGAACAAGGCCAAAACCCTCATGACATGCTCCATTGATCAAGACACACCCCAAAGTTGATTTAGTCCTATTTGATCATTGTTGAG
>JASDQU010500780.1:24776-36062 GCA_032191745.1 Picea mariana | reverse complement strand
TCATCATAGCTACAAGTGATCCCTTCATATCTCTATTATCCATAACCCTTTTTAGGTGTGATTGGGGTTTCATCCATTATCCCCAATTGGCGTAGCTTTTCCCATTTCATCCATATAGAAAAAATATTCCCTTACTTAAACTGAGGCTGATAAGGAATCCATATTTTTTGAATAGATTTAACACATATTCCAAAAATTCCATGAAATTGTTGAGTGCTCAACACACCCTAAAAGCCTTATGAAATTCTATCACTTTTTGGGTACCACTTGTTTTCTTTTACTATCTAAATTGAGTTCAATATGGGGGGATGGTTTATTTTTTTTTCATGAATCTTATCAATCAAGTTGGATTTTTTTGAACTTGTGTTGAGGGGCGAAATTGACCGTCTATCAACTGGGAGAGTGGAACCGGTCCAGGGTTGTCTAATAACCCAAGCCATTTGGGATGAACCACCCTGGCGAGTTTAGCGGCTCCATTAGCCGATCTAAGTCTTAAGAAAACAAAAGAAAACAACTCTAAATTAACTAATCTAACTAAAAATAACTATTAAAACAAACTAATGAATTAATCTAACTAAAAATAACAATTAAAACAAACTAATAAACTAATCTAACTGTTCTATATATACAATCTACTATCTACTACTATGATAACTCTAAGAAATCAAATATCTAACTATTAACAGAAATAAATCTTATTCACAAAATGTACGATATCAACAATTTACAGATTTGAATGAAAACCTGAAAAACTCATTAATATTCTGTCCTAAGACAGGGAGAGCTATTGTTTTTTGTTTTTTTTTATAATTTTATGAAAATAAATAAAACAAAAACTAACTAAACTAAACAACTAATATACTAACTCTAACTAAAAACCTAAACTACACATAAATCTAACTAAACTACTTAAATTATACTAACAAATTAACTATTAAATAAATAACAAACTGACCTGGAAAAATGTTCCAGGTTTGCCCTGTGTATTCCATGATTATCTTAGCTGATCGGAGGGAGGAAACCCGCACCGAATTATCCAAGAGCTTGCTGTAAACAATAAGCTGCAGTGCTCTTCAAATATAATTACAGGACAAACAAGACATAAAAATTTATAGCAACCTTATGATTTATAAATCTTCACAGTTAGATAAATCTGTATGTAAAGATCTATATAGAATGATTCAATTAACAAAGAAGAGAAATCTGTCATTCATTAACTGGAACAAAGTAATTCTTGTACTTTTTAAATAATGAAAGAGATCAGATATCGATATCACATTTAATCAAATCATATCATCCTGCAATAGATTATGATAGCTAAAGCAGTCTATAATCAACTGCAAAGTGACATGCATAAACTTGAAACAAAAGATTGATATATTGAAAGCGAAAGCTGTAACAAAACATCAACTTTCGTCTCAGTCTGTATTAGAAATCCATAGCCTGGTTCTCTCACAAGTGAGGATGATCCTTATTACAAAAAATAATAATTATTTAAAGATCTCCTACAGGGTAAAACATCCCTGTAGAGGTTATCAAAACTGTTTACAGAAAATCTGGGAAAATATCCCAAGTCTGACTAAACTATCATCCTAAAATAAAAACTATATCACAAAAATATCTCCTAGACTGTCACAACATATCCAATGCAATTCAAATTTACTTGAAAAAGGTCAAAAATGGACAAGTTAGGAGAAGATTTTGTTAATGAAAATGATAAAAATCTAATCCTATAGACTAGCTACAGAATCTTGTGATTTTGTAGCTGGTCTAAATCAGACACAGAATCAGCATTAAAATCAATTCAAATCTTTAAATAATTAAATTCAAACTATTAACAAGTATCTAATTGCTATTTGAAAGACAAATGAATCATTCAAATTGAAATTGTTATACTAATTTGAGATCAAAACAAAACTAAGATCAATCAATCGACTACAGAGATGCATATACTCTGTTTCGTTTGTTGTCACAAAATTGGGTAAACAGAATCATATTGGATAACCGACGATAATGAAATCAATTCATAACCAATTGAAATCATAATAGTTGCTTCATCTATCCACAAAATCACTTCGAATCCAATCAAATTAACATGGATCATTTTCTTAAATTGATTGTGCTATATTAAACATAACAAACGATTTATCAAATCAAAACTGGTGTGTAAGTTACCACAAACGAAATGCTAATGGAATCAATCGGTTGATAACAGGGTCTGTAGGACTTGTTCAGTCGTTTGTTATTGCTAATTGGGGCAGACAAAATCGATTGATTTTCAACAAAATTATTACTTGAATTCATTTCAAACTAAAATATTAACCGAATCTTCTCATACGAATTCAACAGAGATGACCTATGTCGATCTGAGTTTAACAAACTCATTTTGAAAATTAAAATAAACAGAGCAGTATCAAGTCTATTTTCGATACGAATCCAACCCATAAAAACAATCGTGTTAACTCAAGATCCGGAGCAATCCAATCAAAACGAGAGTGAATCGAACAATTTGAGTTTAACATAGTCATTGTGAATCAAAACAGTTCCATGATTTCGGCGAAGATATCTTTTGCACAGGCTAAATGAGAATATCGTTTCAATACAAAACAGAGTCGTTCTTTCCAAATCGGAGTCGAACAGAGTTGTATTCCTGATTTAGAAGATTACATCACATATTAAAAGATCATAGCAATCAAACTCATGAAATCGTTCCAAAATCACACCATAAAACTTAATCAGAGCCGATATGATCGAACCACAACAAAATCATACTAAATTAAAACATAGTCATGCTCTAATTTTAGCATAAAAATATTCTGTATAGATCAGATACAAACAAAATCCAATCGAAAGAAAACCATTAATTTCGTTAACTCAAACCAACAGATAAACGAATCAAATCAAGTGAAAACCAATCCATTGCTAAACTGGGCACGACCAAATCGTGTAACCAAATCATCACTTCATTTAATTTTACCAAAATGAAAACAATGTACAGGATCCACAAAACTACGACAGATTCATTTCGAATGATGGACAGAGTTATTTGAAAACCAAACTCAAATAATTATATTAATCCTAGAAATTCACAAAACGGAATTGATATCAAAATTCATACCTGGATGATGAGCAGACAACTCGGTCATAACAGTTTGGAATTGACGAAGGCTGTAGCCGATTCGACATTCCTAAATACGATCGAACTAGTGGTTTTCTACTTCTTATCATTCGCTTGAAGCTTGTCCCTTTCACTTGTCAATACTGCAACTTGATTTTCCAATGATTTGATCTTCGACTGTAGTAAGGGGACGTTGGTATAGTAGCATTCCAACCACACATTACATTGGTCACATGATGATTGTTCAGGCTTCAAAAATGCAGGTGAGGGTTTGCTTGAAATGCCTAGGGTTTCGTTAGGTAGCCTGATCCTAGGGTAGCTAGGATTTTTCTTTAAGCACAGGGGAAAATTAGAAATGAAGTCATAGGGTGGCTCGGAGCACAAGCCTTGGGAGTAAGTGTACTCACTACCTAAGAAGCGTTCGATGCCAAAGTCCAAGTCTTCACTGAGGACTATGGGCTTCTGCTCAGCACTAGGTTTAGGTTTATTCCTAGCAAGTCTTGATATAAGTTGAGCATTCTTTTTACCTTTGACGTCGACAGTAGGGTTTCCCTTGACCTTTTTGCTCATGGGATTTTTAACAGCCTCAACCTTCTTAGTTATAACATTGGGTAGATTGATATCAGGGTCGATCGAGGGTTTAGGAGAGGGCAGAAGGACATGGAAAGGCACAGGTGGCTGGACCTTAGTTTCACTAACCACAGGCTTGTCAATTTGGACAGGCTCTGTATCAGCAAAACCATTTCGAGAGATAAAAGCTAGCCAACTATCATCGTGAAGATTTAAGTGGTGAACAATGATGAGTCTGATTAGGCCATGGTGGAACAAGCTACTATCATACTTCTCTCGTTTAAACCTCTTAGCCATTTTATAAAGGCTACGCTGAAAATAAAATGGCATATTCAATGGATAACCCATAAAATTCATTAACAGTCGAAGGTGATAAAGAAAAACTAGCCCATACCGACCCTCACAGATCATGAATTGTTTAACCACTATCAACAGATCATGCCACCTTGGTTTAAGCATGGAAATCGACATACCTCTGTCATAGGATGTGACCTTTTGTGAGACGAAAAGTAGTGGCCATGGCACATTCTCCACTTTAGAGTTTTTAAACCATCATTGGCCCGTGGCTGCTAACCCTATGGCAGAGATGATGAACTCTTCACTGATTTCAAGCTGAATGTCACCTATCTTGGCCCTACAACCATCAAAAGTCAAGGAAAACTACTGTGCAACAAATAGATTAAAACCCTCAAACCTCTGCATGAACGTGAGCCAACCGTTATCTTCTAAGTCTTTCCAGGCATTATCGAACAGTAGTAGGGCTTGACTACCGTTCGGCTCAATTCACACCACCGGTGCCATGGAGAAGAGCACATGGTGAGCGATATGAATGAACCAGGGTTTGAATCATAGCATACATCGGAGTAGAGTATTCACAGGCTTACCTGATGCTAGTAGAGGTGAAACAGGGATAAGGGGAGGCATTAATGACATCGTGCGAAGGTAGTGGAGCTGATTGATACATGAATGAGAGTCATATCTATAGTACAACCGCCGGCGCAAATAGTTGTTCAACCTATTA
The DNA here is from genome assembly GCA_032191745.1 of Picea mariana. Taxonomy (NCBI): domain Eukaryota; kingdom Viridiplantae; phylum Streptophyta; class Pinopsida; order Pinales; family Pinaceae; genus Picea; species Picea mariana. The sequence continues at coordinate 31,353 of JASDQU010500780.1, read as the reverse complement.
TTGTATAGTTTAACAATTATGTCATTTGCCCGACTAATGAAATCAATGGTAAGTGGTTTAAACATTCGCGCAATTAAAAGTTATGCCATGGTTCTAAAACCAAACATACAAATCAAAACCAATACCAAGTTGATTCCAAAGGTTTTGATAACACGAACTAGGTGTTATATTAAATGATATATATCAAGGGTTTAACCATAACACCTATGTTCTTTTATGAAACCAATATGCCAAGTGGATCAATCAAAGAACATGTAAATCCAATCGCCAATGCATCACAAACTTAATCAATCATGAAACAAAATTACATAATCAATCAAAGAATGTTCAAATGAGTACAGATCAAAAGATTTTGCCAATTGCATAATGATAAGTAAAATGTAAACGCAATGGGCATGTCAACAAGAATGATAATGACAATTCCATGATGATTTTAATGCGACTTCGAAAGACCAAGTTTTCACGCTTACAATCGTGAAAACAAAAACGAAGGTAAGTGTGTAAATAGCGCAAAAATAAAAGTGTCGTTTATTTGAGAATTTTGACGAAACATTAAGGTTTGCAAAACATTGGTGTGGGTAGCTTATGAGGACACTAGAAAATGTGAATTGGCTGCCAACAACTTGCTAAATGAAAACTTGTGTCTAAAAGAACTTGGAATTCTAACTAAGAATCAAAATCTGACATTGCGACTAACGTGCTTATGTTTGGCACTGGAAACAATCAAGCAGGTAAAGTGGCCACACAATTACACTAATAATTGATCGTCGATGCACCATCGACATTGGTAGAAGACAGAGTTGGTTGGCGTGAGTTATTCTCCACGAACATTCAGGATGTAGTCTATCCCCCTCGGCATCGAAAAAGTACGAGAGGGATAGACATTGACAAAATCCATGAAAAACTCTTGATAGTCGATTAGCGATGTGTTTTCTCGGGGTCAGGGAAATATAAAGGGTTAAAACATTGATTTTTTCTACGTTAAATATCGTCGATCGCCAACCCTCAATACATTTTCAGCATTGAAATTTTTTTGAGAGAATTAATCCAGGAGCACTTGGGTAAGATTATCATCGATCATTGATCCTTGATAATTTGCGATGTCGACAAGGTAGAGTATGTTGTTAGAACAATTATCTAAGGAATAGTGCCTGATTCTGAATAACATGAGTAAACGAAGATGTCAGTCTCAAGTGCCACATGTCCTTGTCATGTAGGGGTGTCATATGGTCTAGTTATGTCCCGAGTCATCTTAAGGTTCCATTTGTCCTAGTCACACCCCCGAGGTAGCCTTTCCATGTCATATTTGTATGTCAAAATAGTTTGACGTCGGATCTTTTGCAAGGAGATATCAATGAAAAGTGCTTAAAGAGAAACCCTAACCCCCGACCCACCGGTCGGATTAGTGAAACGATGGGATGTTTTCAACATGTGATACGATCAGATTTTTTCATTTAATAGAATATTTAATGATTAATCCCACATATGTTGCTACCCCGTGCACCGATTGAACAACAACAATTTGAAATCAATGATAGGCCATGTTACAACCCGCACCCACATCGTCGACCTACGATCGAATTTAATTTTTAACATATTGAAGATATAACGACAGATTTTATAGAACTACACTCATATCTTGAATTGAATGGTTGATGCGACAAGTTCGGTTCATTTCTGGTTAAATCACTAAAAAAGTTTTGAACACTTCTATTATGCACACAAGTTCAAATTCCAGAGCATATGAAGAAGAAAAGAAAGTGTCTCGATGCTGTGTCGATTCTCAGATTATCAAAACTAGGTTAAACAAGCGAGAGAGGTATGTGTTAAAGTTTATCAATTCAGCGGTTGTGATTTTCTATATATGCATTTGATTTCTTGCATAGTCTCTAACTATGTTCTAGTTGCAGGGAAAATGTCTCCAAGAAAGACAATAAACAGATGCTCACCAAGATCACCTAAGCTAAAGGAAGCAGAAATAGGTCATTAAAACCTCAACGGAGAAATGTTTTATCCAAGATATGGTCTTCAGTGATATAGAAGCAAACACTGGATCCAAAGTAATGCTCCCACAGTGGGGAGACCTATTCAACAAGATCAGTCGGGAGGAGTACCCAGAGTGTATCCCACATAGCGACCCAGATGTAAGGGTGCTCAATGACCAGGTGTTTCCAAATATCTAGCGATCATACTTACACATGGTAGCCTGCATAACTCTAGTTCTCCCATGCATTGAGGTTTTGAAGTGGTTAATCAATTATACAGATGCGCAGAAATGATTGATCAATGATGAGAATGGTGGGTGTGTCATATTTTTCCTCCCAACATAAGTCCATAAGTACTACAAGCTCAGATACCTAGAGGAACGACTGAACATGGACTTCATGGTGAAGTTTTATGAATTCCATGACACGAGCCAGTTGATGGCCTCATGATGGAAGGAGGAAAACAAGTTTCCGAACCGGAGCAATGGCTGGTGTGGGATAGTTAACTTGAGGGAGCCACACATTTACTTGATGGCTCTAATCTACCGACTGTATGGAGAAAAGGAATTCTCCAACTTTTCAGAAGCATGGATTCCCCTAGCATACACTATGGAAATCTCCGGGAGTAGCTTCAACTGGGGAGAAATAATTTCCAAACAATTGATCATCTGTGTACAATAGGATTAGACGACAAAAGAAGGGGAAGCACCCTCTTTCCACATGGCCTCTTACCTACTCAATGTTATATGTGTGAGAAATGTCTTCGCTGGAATGAATTTGAGCTGGCATGTTGAGAAACTGTCTGTCCATGTTTACTGCAGCATATTATGGGAGAACAGGTATAAAAAATCCTATGCCCTTATTTGTGATCAATTCATCACTCGAGTTTATTTCATATGATTTAAGAAGGAATTCCCAAGGTTGTTTGTGGTAGCCAAGAAAATGATATTGAATATAGGCCACTAGTATATAGATGAGCACACAACTTATATAAGGGTGTTCGAGGCCACCAAAGCACTGCATTTTCTCCCTACTCACGTCCTAGAATGGCTCATTGTGGGAGAAATATGTTATAAAACTATCCTACAGGGTTATAACGCCACTCTATTCAAGGACAAGAAATAGGCTTTCATACCATGTTGCTTCCATGTGGGGTTTTATCTAATGAAGGAAACTACTCAAGCCAAGAAAGAAGGGTTGAGTCATTTTGAATTCAGGTTCCCAACCGTTTGGTTCCACAAGCACGATCCTAAGGGCCTAGTCCTCCAACACACTTCACAAGTTTCGTCATGTTGGCCGTATACACATGACAAGTTTGAGAATGAGATATTTACAAAATGTGCTCAGGACTGGGAGGAGGTAGTACAGAGGAAGGCCAACCCGAGCATGACTAGTTTCTAGGCTATGAGCATGGATGAACAAGTGGAGACAATAGAGAAGTCACCTCAAGAGGCCCTCTGATTTAGGGAAGAAATCAGAGTAGAAGAGACTACAGAGGAACAAAGAAGAGGATTTCTCTTGCTAGAAGGGGTGTAGAGAATCATTGATCAGTTATAGAATGACCCGAAGAGGATTTCTCTTGCTAGAATGGGTGTAGAGAATCATTGATCAGTTACAGAATGACCCGGATCTCGTATAGATGTCGAGGATCCATGTGGATGACCCAATCGCAAGTGGAGGAGAACCAAGTGGATTAGAGCCTATACGAACTGAAGAAATTACCACTCTGGAAAACCCTGAAGTTCCATCACCACAGATCAGATCACTAGGGATAATTCCAACCCATCCTGAGGCATCAAGGATTCTAGGTGGGACAGGTGCACTGAATCCCCCGTTTGACCTTATAACCATATATGATTATGAGTAAAGTTCGGAGGTTTCATTGATAACCCCAGTATCGATTACAGAGTAGAAGAAACCTAAGAAAGCATCCACCCCAAGTCCTGATGCTTTGTTTCAAGACCTTCCGTAGAGTGACTATGAGGTCGAAAGCACCTTAGACACTAAGTTTCTCAACTTGTCGGGGACCCCAAAAGACAGATCGAAGGATGAGATAGGATTGGGTGGTCATAAAGACGAAGTTCCACAATAAGAAATTTGCACTTCGATAGTCGATTACCAGGTAAGTACCGGACCTACCCCTAGTTCTTTAATTTTTTTTCAGTACATCACCAGTCAATGAACAAAAAATGGAGGTCGAGCCATCGAGACATATGAAATAAGTTCAGGAACCAATCCTAGAATAGATACACATAGATGAGAGCCTAGGAAATACTCTAATCTAGGGAGAACAACAAATCCATGAACCTTTTGATGAGGTCACCGACATACAAGTGATCACCTATGACAGGAAGAGAAAAGTCATCATGAAGAGGACCACTAAGAAGAGAAGGATCACGCTAAATAGCTCGATTCTCATCACTACAGAGGAAGTGTTTCTCAACACCAAACACTCCAAGACAACTGAGCTTATCAATTCATGGATGGCTATCACAGATGCCACATTGGATAGATCAAGGAGGGATGAAAAGGAGATTGCCACTACACTAAAGGAGATGGAGCATTTTCTCCATTTGGAGAAATACTATCAAGACTCAACACATGCCACGGTGTTCCTGAGAATTAAATTACAGAATGCTTATACAAAATTCACAAGTGAATGACACCTTTTCACCGCAGGCATAGCCAATTTCCAAGAGGATAACCTTATGGTGCTAGAGACCTGCAAGGATGTGAAGAGGTGGTATGAAAAATCTCATCAAGTAGTAGTAAGGATCAATTACATCAACACAGTACAAAAGGGATAAGACCTCGAAGAGCATGATATTCAGGTGCTAAGGGATAGTAGCATAGATCGGATCAGGAAAGAGGTCAAATACCGAGTAAAAATGGCATAGGAACCTCAGCGGGAGATTCAAAAGAAGTGGGTCGAGTGCGAAATAGGCTATGAAAAGATTAATCGAGAGATGAAAGGTATTGGCCTCCCATAATTCTACTCACTTGAAGACTTTGTCAACCTATTGACAAAGTCAAGCGACATTCAGAACAACACTCGGCATGGAAAACAGAGATCACAAAGGTGGTGAGAATGGCGTCGGGTCAAGTACAAAAATTCATGGAGCATCTGATTAAGGATCAAGCAGTTCTGTAGTGGTTGAGTATCAAAATAATCAAGTACAGAGAATGAGCACTAGAAGTGAAATAAATTCTTTTATCCCCAATGGACCAGCATAGGTTCCCGTATGCCAACACATGCGAGGAACTCTACATCAAATGGTCGGAATATGAGAAGAGCCATACACTTCAGTAAAACCATTAGATGATTCTCAGAGAATGGAGAGATTGAAGCACCAAGTGGTGATGTTTTATTTTACTTAACCTACACTTGTAGTAGCTATTTTTAGTTAATGATTCATTATGAATAAGGGAATTGACCTTTTAACAAAGGTCGAGGGTTTTGGAAAGACTCTCATTTTTTGGAATTGTAAAGAACTATTTCCAAACTATGTTAATTGTTAAGTCATGTTTAGGACCAGAGACAAAATATTGTTTTTATCAAAAGTGTTATATGATTGGATTGAGGAGGAATTAATTCCAGCTTTATTTCAATAATTGATGTTGTAACGAGTAAGAGTTTTTGAATCTATTGATAAGTTATCTGTTTCAATATTTTTGCAGTTCTTGTTCTTAATGATGGAAARAAAATCATTGTGTAAATGTGTGATTAATGTTAGAGCTAAGGAAACTACTTTTCTTTCCATCATCTTATTACATGCATATTTTCTTACAATAATTGTATCTCRGTCAATAATTGATATACCAACRAATTGATGTATTGGTACTAGGCTTGTAACAGGTGTGAATATCTTTGTCTTCATGCTTGAGCACAAGGGTTATCCCAAGATTAGACTTCTTCAGTAGTTAAGAATCCCTTCCACTATTTGGTTTATACCATCACAAATMATTTTATCAGACTCATMTTATAAAAGAAAAGAMAAAAAGAGAATGTTTAAACTGAAGAAGGAACTTTCACATGAATGTTTCCTGGCAATCACCACGTAAAGCCCATCGATAAATTGGCTAGATCGAACGATCTGGAGAACCATTCCACCATCAAACGTTGYARATTYTAATTGGGCCGCTATGGWGGGTTTGGTTCATGTTGTTGAGTTAAAGGGATCTATGACCCCTCAACAGACATCTTGGAAAAAACAAATGCCAAGTACAAGCAACGACATGACCAACATCATGGTCCATACAAGTTTCAGGTTGGTGATATAGTTTGGTTACATTTGTAGAAAGAGACCATTGCAATAACCCATCACAATATTTACCCACTTTGATATGGGCCTCAAACCATCACCAAGGACGCAGATGATAATTCTTTTGAATTAATTACTCCCCCATTCCTTGTCTTGCATCCAGTCTTTAATGTGGAGCTCCTTCGCCCATATTTTCCACCTCTACTAGACACCTTAGAGGTATATAAAAAATTGGCCCCTATAGAAATCAGCCCTAAATACCTTGAGAAATATACAATTGATCAAATCATGGATAAACAAATGAAAGGAACATGTCAACATGAAATACAT
>JASDQU010500779.1:7076-21579 GCA_032191745.1 Picea mariana | reverse complement strand
AAAATACACTCTTGGAGAATGGATTATCTCCATCCTTGAGGAATATACATATGAACAAGAACCAGCAGAGAGCACTCCTTAGGAATAGTCTGTCAAACCTCAAGAATCACACACAGAGGAACTAGAGCACTCTACCAATTCACAAGAGAAATATGATTCAGAACCAAAAGCTCTTTTTGACCCATAAGAACCAACAAGAAGCACTTTTGGGGAAAATATTGCTAATTCACGGGCTCCTCCACAAGAACTAGCAAGAAGAAATCTTGAGGAAACAAGTTCCAATCTAGAAGAGAAAGAGGAATTAGAACCAAAGGCCCTTACTGATCCACAAAAACCAATAGAAAACACTCTTGGGGAATGGCCTACCAACTCACGGGAATCATACAAAGAAGAACTGGAAGCAGAAGATCTTGATGATCTAGCAAGAAAAACTTTTGGAGACAAGTCTACTAATGCACATGAACCGGGAAAACAAGAAATAGAACTAGAAATTTTTGAGCCTGAAAGGAAAGTTGTTGCCACATCCTGGGTAAGTATTCCACACTCCTTACCTATATATGAATCTTTGGTAAAAACAAAATAGAATGTTGAGAATGAAGAGTTGGAAGCTACAACTCAATCTAAAAATGTTGAAGGATCAGTTTGATGAAAAAAGGCACCTGATAAATCAGGTTACCCTACAACAAGTTCTCTTGATGGATGGGAACCCTTCATCAAATCACAATAAACAACTCAAATTAAGGAAACAAGGGAAGTAGTTTTATATGCCACACACTTTATGTTAATTAATGAGGCCATTCAGACTAAAACAGAGTAGGAACCAGCAAAAGACAAAGGAGTTGTAGCAAGGCATGACACCAATGAAAAGAAGGACAAAGAAGGGGAGGTAGAATATAGTGTCAGTCACCTCCATGTATACCCCAATTTATGTAACCCTGTGTGATTGTTGGTTGCATAGGGACATGCAACAATTTTGGGATGGGGAAGATGACGGGCGCCTAAATTGGCATACTTTCAGCACTTGTTTAATACCTTTTTCCTTACCATTTTCCACTGATCATTCCCTTTTTGATACCTTCCTTATCTAGTTTTGTCTCACTTTTCACCAAGGTATGATTCTTTCCCCATATGAAATTTTTATTCTATTCTTACATATTTATTAAGGAAATTGTTACTTTCATGCACTAGCACTGTGATACATGAGAAATTACAATGGGTGCCTTACAATAGTTGCAGCTCCTTATAGTGGTTGCAATTCCTCTTTGTTGTTGTGACTCTGAGCACAACACCATTGTTGCAACTATGAGTATGATATCGTTGTTGCAACTCCAAATACAATATCATTATTGCAACTCCAAGTACAAAGTCTACTAGCATAGCAGTCAATATTACAGTCGACAGACAGGGAACATTCCTCACGTAGGAAGGCAACAAGAGGAAAATGGAAAACCAAAAGCGAAGTTAGTTTTCTTACCAACCGTCGCTCAGTTGATCCAAGTTAGTACATGCCCAATCTTTACTAAAATTTGGCAATATCAATGTAAATGGACGAACAACATGATTCTCATGGTTTTCCATCCGTCCTTTTGTGTTATGTTAGAAATTGGTTGTATTGTATAAGAACCCCACCTTCCCTAGAACTTGGGGGGAATAGCAATGGGTTGTTATTGTAAATTTCATACTTTTGCAATATAATTCATTTTCTTCTCTTATTCATGTGATGGTGTGTAGATTAGTCATGTTATTTTAATTTCATATCCCAGTGCCTTATATAAGGGGGCACCCTCTTTAGTCAAGTATTGCTTGCAACATTAAGAGTAGGATTTAACATTTCAATTTTGTTCATTTAATTTTGTATTTGTTTCATTTCTTAATCTACTGCAATTTCATATTTCGTGGAACAAATAATTGCAATTGAGGTGTGTTTAATGTTTAGTTTCCTTATGTCATGAGTCCTACAATCTTGAGGTGCAACTTGGTGTTGATTTTATTTCTACAAGTTTGTAATCACAAACATTGTTGCAACTCTGATTTTATTTCTACAAGTTTGTAATCACAAACATTGTTGCAACTCTCATCGCTACAACTCACATTGATGTAGCTTTTGTGTTGTAGCTTCGTTGCTGCAAATCACATCGTTGTAACTTTTGTGCTACAACTTCGTTGTTGCAACTCCACTTGCATCTTTACAATATTCCATTTTCTCTTATATTTTTCACAGTTCTATTTCTCAACCTCTTGGGATTGATATTATTGGTTTTGTAAATTAACATTGGAAGTACGAACGTGTAATTGTTACAAAAAAATAAGATTATCATTTTACTTGTGCAAGTCACCATTAGATGTTAGCATAGCTTTACTTTCCACAAGTGTGATTTCCTTTACCCAAGTGTGATTTACTTTATACAAAGTGTGATTTACTTTCTACAAGTGTGATTCACTTTATGCAAAGTGTGATTTACTTTCCACAAGTGTGATTTACTTTTTGCAAAGTGTGATTTACTTTCCGTAAGAGAAATTTACTTTTCACAAGTGTGATTTACTTTCTACAAGTGTGATTTAATATTTGCAAAATGTAATTTACTTTCCGCAAGATAAATTTACTTTTCACAAGCGTGATTTTCTTCTCCTGTAACAATGACATTTATTTTCCTGCAATTTGAGAAGTAGGATAGCTTGGTGACTTAATTAAGTATCTTGGAATCTTGATTGGTGGCATTCAAAGTACTACAACTCCTTAGATATTACAACACTATACTTGTGTATATGGTGCATGACAGTTTGTAAGTACTATATGACCTTGGATTGATAATTAAATGCACAACTCTTCAGTTGCTCACTAAGTTAATTAGGAAGTAATTGAAAAGTTTGTCTCCTAGTAGTAAATAAATATGCATAATAAAATCATAAACCATTTATGGTTTTCCATTTTTGAATGTTGGAAGCCACAAACAAATTATCCCTACTATTGTTGTGCATTTATTACCTACCACTAGTTAGTGGTTATTACCTGCCACTGGTCTACATTTATTCCATGCCATTTCTCTACATTTATTCCTTGCTATAGCCATCATTTATTCCCTAATCCACTACAACATTGCAAGGTGTATGAGACACCTATCCCAACGTTCTTTAATTGATTCTACTAGTTCCTCAAACGTATGAGTTGTATCAACCCTCAAGAGGGAGTTTCACTTCAGTTATCTCCCCACATGTTTCGGCCTCAATAATCATTTCCAAATATACCATTCTAGTTGTTGTACTTTGGAATCTAGGCTTCAGGAATTCCTATTATTCCTAGGCATTAGGGGACTTACCTCTATCGGCATCGACATCTTGATTCTAGGGGTTAGTCCTATATACCTTGGTCCCATTTTCTTTGTTGATGGTTTACCCTGGACCAAGCTAAGATAATCCTTGTTGCTCTTGGACCTGGTAGGATCTCATGTGCTCAACTCTAGCTCATATTCACATTATTGATATTCATACATATATTCTAGTGATTCATCCTAAGTTGTGGTTCCTTGGATTTGTTTGGATTAGTTCCACTGTTCTTATAGACCTTAGTTTGATCTTCCCTCTTACTATCTCATTTCATATCTTCGGAGCGCCTCTTCCAATTCCATAAGGCTTCTCATATTTTTTCCTTCCCCCCTCCCCCTTGGGTGGGGGCATTAGTTCCTATGGATCAAAATTAGTTGGAGCCATTATGCTTCTATGTTTGACCTCGCCCTTTTTCTCTAGGCATATATATGTAGGACCGCTCATCGCATTGTATTATATTGTGGTGCCTCTTCACCAAACTCATATTTTATTATATTGAGACCTCATTATGTCTCATTTACTTGACATATTTATGCCATGGAACGCCATTGTATCATTGTTATAAAATATCTATATGAGTATGGGTATGCCTACCTTGTGCCTATTAAGATATTGTGCACATATCACATTTTGAATTGTTGTTTACAAGTGGTTCTCCATGGCCCTTCCACAAGTGGTCCTCCTTCCCTAGACACTCTTCTCCCTCCTTGGTCCTCTCTATAATTGGATAAAAGAATCTGTGATGTGTTTCGGTCATATGATTTTTTCCTAACCTCACACATTACGAGGCAATCTATTATCACCTAAAAATTCCTCACTTTTGACATTTCCAACAGTCTTATTGAAATATACCACTACCAACTTGTTTAACCTCCATTTCACCCCATTTTCCTGTTAGAATGTGTTAATGATTTCCTAGTGGTATCACATACATGTAATTTTTTAATTTTATTCTTCAATAACTCACTATCTTGTAAAAAAGGTTTATCCACATGCATCATGGGAATTTGATGCAAGAGCATCGTCAGCAGTAAGCAAGCATGAAGGCGGAAGACAGTTGGGATGAACGCCATCACATTTTGGCACATGTCAAAATCATTTTGAAATATTTTTGAAAGTTTGGATGCGTGGATATTAATGAAATAGTTAAGAAGGCATACTTCCATATTGTAAACAGATCTTGAGCAATCCGCTCTCATCTGTAGAAGGTAGAGGCATTTATGCCCAGTTAATGAAAGTAGGTAGATTTAAATTGTAGATTGGATAGTTTTAGGAGCTGGAGGGAAAATGACTATAGACACCCTCATTCTTTGTATCATTGCATCAATCAGACAGAGATTGTATGAAAAAAAAGACACATTAGCATAGAGGAGAAGCAAAGAGTTGTAGAAAAGAGCCCGTGTACAGAAGTTTTGAATTTAATATATGAAGCTTTGATTTAGACTCATGGTGTTAAAATGCTTTCTGTGTATACATGTTAAATTTTATGCTTATGGTTGTTTTACTCTTTCTGTTGTGCATTTGTTGTTATGCTATGTATGTATGATTTCATGTTAAGTGTTTGAAGTCTGAGAGAGTAAGGGAAATGAGTTTCAATTGTTTCTCTTCATGAGCAAGAGTTCCTGCAAGGAGTGCAGTGGAAGTGTCCATAAGGTGTGCATTGACAGGTTCAGAGTTTATCTCTAGGAGCTCAGGAGGAATACCATTGTTCTCATTTTCCACAGAAGTGTAGGCAAGGCACAAAAGTCGTGCAAGGTGTGCGCAGGCTAGTTGAGACCTTAGAACTTATGAACTAAGGCTGAGAGATCGAAGGACTGTTGTTGCAGGGAAAATTGCACAGAGTCAAGAGATTCGGATACTCATAAGTATTTGAAGGATTTCCACAAGGAGTGCGTGAAAGAGTCTTCTTGAAGACTTGAGTTTACAAAGAAAGCTCAGAAGGGTTAGAGCCTTGGAATTGTTCAAGAGGAAGCAAGAAGTGCAAGTATTTCTTAAAGAGGTTAAATCCCAGAGGAGGATCGCAGGTTTTCTTTGAGCCGGAGGTCCATTGGAGAGAAATCGGAAGGTCGAAATTCTCTGTGGAAAATCCCTGAAATAGCAAGGATTGTAGGATCCAAGAAAGTTGCAGGGTGGTTAAAGGCAAGCAAGCTTTCCACTCCAGGACCTAGAATCAACGTAGACCATTGATCGTGATATATTGGAGCCGTCGAATCATTTCAGGAATTCGGAACTTTGGAATTTGAGGTTTCGGAAGTCTTGAGGATGAGTGATCGGGACTTAGCAAGGAGGAAAGTCTGAAATCAGAAGTTGCGGCAGAATATTTGTCAGCATTTTGGAAATCGGATTTTCGACATTCCCGTGGACAAGGAGCAGAACACTCCACGTCAAAATTTTCGAAATCGTGAAATGCGAAGGAAATTGTGAAAGTGTGTTTCAGCATTTCGACAAATCGGGATTCAGGAATTCGGGGGTCGTAGTGACACAAGGTTAGGTTTGAGAGTTTCAAAATCCCTATACCCAAAAAACTGAAATAGAGGGGGCTGTCGAAAGGTGGTTCAAGTTCCGAAATCCAGAAAGAGGAAAACCATTTCGGCATTTTGGAGATTCGGGGACCGAAAGGTATAAGAGACAGAGAGTTTGAGGATAAGCCTTACGAACTCCCGGTACACGAAATCACGCTAACCGTTGGATCAAGGGGAAGAATTGCATCTGTTCATTTCCTTGGAAGCGAAACATTTGTGTTTCGGTAATTCAGGCTTCGGGACTCCAGGAGTGGAGAGGTAAAGTTGCACGTCATCGCAACTCCCGAAATCGTAAAGAGCAAAAAAATCCGAAATCAGTGGTAGGGTGAACCATGAGATTTTAGTATTTCAAGTTTCGGAGGTCGAAGAGGTAAGGCGTTCGACCACGGGATTCGCAAAATTGCGAAATCCGATATCCCGAAAGGAAAAGAGAAGATTCCCAATGTCAGTTGGGTGTTGATCGAGGAGTTCATGCCGGTGAATAATCACACGGGAAAAACTCAGGAGGGCCTGTGAATTATACTCAGATAGACTGAGTGAATAATTTCCTGAGAGGAATTAAAAGAGTCAATCAGACTCTAAGGGGCCGAAGTTGAAAGATCCTGTGCGGGACTCCGGTCTGAGGGTCTAGGGTCTGCATCAGTTGTGGTATCAGAGCTTAGAAATATTTCTTTGCTTTCTGTAGTAGGGAAAAGAGGAATTTTGCAACCATGCTGCCAAGAAGAAGAGACAGTCAAATACCTGACCCACCAGAGGAAAGGGAAATTTTGAGAAGAAGAGACAGACAATTACCTGATTCGGCAAGAGAAAGAGAGATGCGTGAATTACGTGCCAGGCTTGATGCCATGGAGACAGCACAGAGGTTCTCAGTTGATGCTAGGTATATCAGCGAATCTGAAAGTGAAGATGAAGCTGGAAACGAGGAAGTTACAGCTGAAGACGCAGCAGAAGAACGCCTATTCAGGGTTGTTGCAAGGATAGGTGCTAGAGAAAAAATGGACATTCTAGTATATGAAGGAAACTTGGATGTTGAAGAGCTTCTAGACTGGATTAGAGCTCTGGATAAGTATTTTGACTATGAAGATGTCGAGGAAGACAAGAAGGTCAAACATGTTGTCACAAGACTTAAAGGACATGCAGCATTGTGGTGGGATGAACTGCAAGCTGACAGACGTTGCAAAGGCAAGCAGAAAATCAAGAGTTGAGATAGAATGGTTGCAAAGATGAAGGCAAAATTCATACCCAAAGATTATCAGATTACTCTGTTTCGGAAAATGTAGAATTTGAGACAGAATTTGATGACAGTGAAAGAGTACACTGAAGAGTTCTACAGGATAAACATCGGAGCGGGTCATCGAGAAAGTGATGATGAAAAAGTTGCCAGGTACATGAATGGTCTGTGATATGACATTCAGAATGAGATGAGCATGATGAGCCTTCAGAATGTGGAGGATACTTATCAGATGGCTCTGAAAGTTGAAGAGAAGCTGAGCCGAAAGCAAGGTCAAAGAGTCTGAGGCAGAAGTCAAACCAGAGGCAAAAAAATTTCCCAAGACAAGAATCAGAAATCTAAAGAAGAGTGGAAGAAACCTCAAACTCAAACTGAGAAAGGTAGAAGCTCATAGAAAGGATAGTATGCTGATAGAAATACTTTTCCTCGAACCAGAGGAAGAGGAAGAGGCAGAGGTGGAGAAATAAAATGCTTTACCTATGGAAAAAATGGACACAAATCCTATGAATGTCCAGATAAGAAGAAAGAAAGAGGTGAAACTCACATTGCTAAAGCTCAAGGATGGAATGTTGAGGCAGAAGATGTTGAAGGCAGAAGATCCTAGATGATGAGAAAAATTCTCTTAACGCCAGAGAAGGAGGCAGAGAACCCAGTCCAAAGGAACAAACTTTTTTGGACTGCTTGCAAGACCAAAGATAGGGTATGCAAAGTCATCGTGGATAGTGGTAGCACATACAATCTCGTTTCTACAGAGATGGTAGAGAAGCTAGAGCTAGAGACTATTGAACATCCAAGCCCATACAGAGTTTCGTGGCTACAAAAACGACATCAGGTAAATGTCACTAAACAATGTTTAGTTGAATTTAAAATAGGAGGATATAAGGATGAAATATTATGTGATGTCATTCCCATGGATGTTTGTCCTCTATTGCTGGGTAGACCATGGCAATATGACAGGAATGTGATTCATGATGGGAGAAAGAACACATACACCCTGAAGACGAATGGGAGAACTCACATGTTGTTTCCAATTAAGGATAAAGAAGTGAAGCCAAAGGTGAGAAACACTGTACTTCTCATGAGTGGGAAGGAACTTCTTAAAGAGGTTAAGAAGAAGGAAGATACACAATTTATTGTGGTTAGGAAGCCTAGAATTGTTTTAACTAGTACAAGAGTGGATGATTTACCAGAGGAAATCCAGAAGCTACTGGAAGAGTTTGTTGATATAGTAGTGGACGAACTACCTCGTTCGTTGCCATCGATTAGAAGTATAATTCATCACATTGATCTTATACCTGGAGCTATTTTACCCAACAAGGCAGCTTACAGATGGATGCCACAGGAGAATGAAGAGGTCAAGAGACAAGTCCAGGATTTAATGGACAAAGGATTAGTTAGAGAAAGCTTGAGTCCATGCGTTGTTCCAACAGTGCTCAGCCCAAAGAAAGATGGAGGCTGGAGGATGTGTGCAGGCTCGAGAGTGATCAATAAGATTACCATCAGATACAGATTTCCACTGCCAAGGATGGATGATTTGATGGATTGCTAGAGTGGAGCAAATTTTTTTTCAAAGATTGATTTGAAAAGCGGATATCATCAAATTCGAATGAGGGAAGGTGATGAATGGAAGACATCATTCAAGACGAATGAAGGGCTGTATGAATGGCTTGTTATGCCATTTGGCTTAACAAATGCACCTAGCACTTTCATGAGGTTGATGAATGAAGTCCTAAAGGATTTCATAGGAAAATTTGTCATCGTATATCTTGATGATATATTGATTTTTAGTGGAACAGAAATAGAGCATTTGAAGCATTTAGCTACAGTGATGAGGAGATTACAGCAAGAAAATTTGTTGATAAATATAAAGAAATCATCATTCATGAAGACAGAGCTCATTTATTTGGGGTTTGTTATCTCTGTAGATAAGCTGAAAATGGATCCAGATAAAGTGGAGGTGATTAAGAATTGGCCATCGTTGAAGAGTATATTTGAAGTTAGAAGTTTTCATGGATTGGCTAGTTTCTACAGGAAATTTATCAAAAATTTCAGTGGAATTAGCACACCGATGATGGACACGGTGAAGAAAAGACATAAATCTTTTCACTGGACACAAGAAGTAGAAAAAAGTTCAACTTGTTGAAAAGGAATATTATTGAACAACTAATTTTGGTGTTGCCATATTTCAGTAAAACATTTCAGGTCAAATGTGATGCAAGTGGATTTGCCATAGGAGCGGTCTTAAGCTAAGACGATAGACCAATCGCATACTTCAGTGAGAAACTAAATGAAGCAAAAGTGAAGTACTCCACGTATGACAAGGAATTTTATGCAGTCATACAAGCACTGAAGAAATGGAGGAACTATTTGGTTCCTAAAGAGTTTGTTTTGTATAGTGATAATCATGCCTTACAATTCATAACTCAACAGGAGAAGTTGAACCAAAGACATGTTAAATGGGTTGAATACATGTAGAATTTTACTTTTGTAATTAAACATATTTCTGGAACTACTAACAAAGTTGTTGATTCTCTAAGCAGGAAATGTTTGCTTATGTAGGAATTCAGAGTCAAAACATTGGTTTTTGATAATCTCAAGGACATGTACAGAGAAGATCCAGATTTTAAAGAGGCATATGAGGCATCTGAGAATCCAATTCTCAGGGACAGAAGTCAATGGACTGAGTATATGATCCAGGATGGATTATTATTCAGAGGCAATCAATTATGTATTCCAAAATGCTCCATGAGGGAGAATTTGTTAAAAGAAAAGCACAGTGGAGGATTGGCCAGACATTTTGTTCATGGCAAAACGTTCTCAAAATTGAATGGCTCATATTTTTGGCGAGGGATGAGGACCGATGTCAAAATATTTGTGGACAGATGTAGAATTTGTCAGCACACAAAAGGAAGAAAGTAGAATACAGGCTTGTATCAACCATTACCCATACCTGAGAGGCCGTGGGATGCAGTGAGCATGGATTTTATATTAGGGCTGCCAAGGACACAAACAGGATTAGAATCAATATTTGTGGTGGTAGACAGATTTTCAAAGATGGCACATTTTATACCATGCCAGAAAACCAGTGACGCAACTCATATTGCGAACCTGTTTTTCAAGGAAGTTGTCAGACTTCACAGCTTGCCAAGGAGTATAGTTTCAAATCGGGACACCAAGTTCATAGGACATTTCTGGAGGACTTTATGGAAGAGGCTAGGGACAAATTTTTCATTTAGCTCAGCTTATCATCCTCAGACGGATGGGCAAACAGAAGTTGTAAAAAAAATCTTGGGAGATTTGCTAAGGAGCCTAGTGACTGAACACCACAGTCAGTGGGATCACATTCTACCACAGGCAGAATTTGCTTATAATGATTCGACCAACAGAAGCACAGGGCAGATTCCATTCCAAATTGTGTATGGAATGCAACCAAGAGGATTTTTTGAATTGAAAGGTTCATAACAAACTGAATTCAGGAGTGCTAGTGCAGAGGATTTTGCAGAGGCAATGAAAGAACTTCATAGCCAAGTGAGGGAACATTTGCAGAATTCAAATCAAGAGTACAAGCACAGAGCAGATCAACACAGGAGAGAACTTCAGTTTAAAGTTGGTGATCTAATTCTTTCACATCTGAGAAAGTAAAGGTTCCCAAGGGGAACATATAACAAACTGAAGATGAAGAAGATTGGACCATGCAAAGTCTTGAAGAAATTTGGGGAAAATGCATATGAGATTGAATTACCCGATGGGATCGGAATTTCATCGATATTCAAAATCTCAAATTTGTACCCTTACAGATCTGAAGAAGCAGGAGAAGACAGTGAACAGACAGAGGTTCAGTGGACTAAACAAATTCCTATAGCTTCAAAGCCATAGATGGAAAGTATAATTGACAAGAGAGTCAGCAAGAGGACCAGGAGAAAAGAATATTTTGAATACTTGGTCAAATGGAAGGGACATCCAGTTGAAGATGCCAGTTGGGAGAATGAAGCAGAAATTCAGAAGCATGGACAGACTATGCAAGAGCTCATGAACAGGATTCCATGAAGATTTTCAAGCGAGGGAGTATGATGCAGGAGCATCGTCAGCAGCAAGCAAGCATGGAGGTGGAAGACAGCTGGGATGAACGCCATCACATTTTGGCACGTGTCAAAATCATTTTGAAATATTTTTAAGTTTGGATGCACAGATATTAATGAAATAGTTAAGAAGATGTACTTCCATATTGTAAACAGATCTTGAGCGATCCTCTCTCATCTATAGAAGGTAGAGGCATTTATGCCCAGTTAATGAAAGTAGGTAGATTTAAATTCTAGATTGGACAGTTTTAGGAGCTGGAGGGAAAATGACTATAGACACCCTTGTTGGACAACTGAGAGGGGGGGGTGAATCAGTTGTTATTGTGCATAAAAAATTATGCTTCTTTTAAACTCTTTGCAGAAACACTGAGGGACAATCACAATAGTGCAGGGAAGTAAACAATAGCATATTCAACATCAGTCACACACATGTGATACACAGAGACAGATATTTCCTAAGGAAACCCATAAAGGGTAAAAACCTCTTTTTCTTTATATAATAAGTAATAGTTACATTCTTTACATTATCATACATATGAGCACCAACTCATAATGAGGCTACAACCTCTGTTTTGCAAGCTGCTACTTGCTGAGAGCACCAACTCTCTGTTTTCTCTAGCACCCACTAGAAGGAAGCACCAACTCCCTGGTTTCTCTAGCACCAACCAGAAGGAAGCACCAACTCCCTGAGTGTTTCCAACACCAACTGGATGGAAGCACCAACTTCCAATCATATAGGCACCAACCTATATAACAAAAAACAAGAGTTCTCCCTTGCACCACCCTGCCACCCTAGTTTCTCTGGCTGCAACCAGATGGAAGCTACAACTCCCTGTGTTCAAGCACCCACTTGAACCTATGAGGACAACAGTCCTCCCTAGCACCTCCCTTCCACCCTGAGAAATATAAATCTTTGCTACTAAAACTTATTACAGTGATATGATGTTCAACAATGGCTTACCAGACTCATCATTGTTCTGCTGCATTTCGTTTCTCTGTCTGCCTCATTTCCTTTCTGCACACATGAATTGCGTTGTCTGTTCTTATGCTTTTTATGCTCTGTGCACCATGTCTATTCACTGCACAGTTCCTCTTCTGTGCAATTCAGCTGCTGCACTCTTCTCCTTCTTCACACATGAATCACCTGCACCAACAATAACCACAGAAAACTCCAACAACAACTGCAACTCTTCTCTGTACCGTGTATATATGGATTATGTGCATCTTGTGCATGCAATATTCGCCATTCCTCTGCATGCTCATACCGCACCAATATCCTCCACATCTCAAGTGCTCTGCGTGATCATCATCGCGACTCTTCAACTTCTTTGGCAGTTCAGCCCCTGTGTCTATCATCACTAGGTGTTATGTCGAGATTCCTTTTTCTCTCTGGCAGTTGAGACTCTTTGTCTTCTCTGTGAAATTCAAGCTCACCTTCTCTGCTTCAGTTATAGACTTCAATGCTCATCCATCTGTCAATCCCTTCAAAGAATAGTATTCCTTCACTAGATGAAGCTTGGATACTCTTCATCTCTTCTGGCGATCACACATAGGTCTCTTCAAATTCTCTAGCAAATGTCATCAATGGTTTCTGGCAGTTTCACTCTTCATTTCGTGATCTCCGAAGTTTCGATACAGGGATTTTATGCACTAGCTCCTTCCCAATATGACTATGGTCATAACCAAGTGCCTATGCAAAAAGTTTTTTTCGTGAATTCGTGTTTCATGGATCTGGAGATGATGCATCTCGACCCTCCAAGTCGCGATCCCCGATACCCCGAAATGGTGTGGGATCAACGGTCATGATCAACACTTGATCTGACGGTTCATATCATTTCGTGATTTCGTATGTCGTGATTTCGACATTCCTATGGTGAATGTTCTTGTCACTTCCAAATATCGATCCACGAAACTCCATAAAGAAGTTGTATCAATGGTCCAGATCACATCTTGATCTGATGGTTGCAATTACGTCACGATTTCTCATATCGGGATATCGAAATTCTTGATGTTAACATTCCTTGACATCTCCAACTCTCGATCCTCGAATTACTGAAATGGACTTGGATTCAATGGTCCAGATTCAATCTTGATTCAATGGCTGTGTTTGGATCGCGAATTCGCATATCACAAAATCGGGATTCCTGTTGCATTGTTTCTTTGACATCTCCAACACGCGATCCTCGAAACTCCGACATGGTGTAAGTCTGCTGACGTCACATGTTATAAATAACTACCACGTGTCACCCTGATTCGTGACTTACATGTGCTTGGAATGTTGAATCAATCTGACACTTGTCATTACCTAGTTGTGCCACATGTTCCTAGCTGACGTGGTTTGTTGACGTGAGTCGGATCGATGGTCCAGATGTGATCTTGATTTGACGGCTCAGATTACGTCGTGATTTTTCATATCACGAAATCGAAATTTATGTGGATGATATTACTTGTCATCTCCAACTCTCGATCCTCGAAACTCCTATAGGGAGTCAGATCAACAGTCCAGATAACCCCCTGAGATGGACGGTCCTCCTGCTTTCGGGATTTTTGAGCCCTCTACTCCTTGCACTTTAAAGATCATGCAGGTTCTCCTCGATCCAATGGTGGTCTGACCCTGCACTCGAATCTAACGCCTGAGATCTATCCTCCATATCTGCATGCTCCTTTTGTCTACATTGAGATTTGACGGCCATCGTTCTGTCGAGAATTTTGGATGGGATCCAACAATCAGAAATACTTCACAAATAGGACTTCATCATGCCTGATCAATGTTGCATTGCCTTCGATCATTCGATCTTCCTGGACTTATCTTCTATTTGCCTGTTGATCATCGCTGCTGTACTCAAGCCATCATTACTGGTGTACTTGCCATCAATGACAAGCTTACGCTACCTGTTAAACATTTGCCAACAATCTCCCCCTTTGGCATTGATGGCAACTAAGGCACCTGAATTCTTTTCTCCCCCTTTGACATCAATGTCAAAGAAGAGACATGCTCCCTCGAAGCAATTGCAGTGATTTTAGGAGGCATTAGATATTCAAACAATACACAACTCCCCCTAACAAGATGGACTCTTTTAGGTGTGAAACGAATGACACCCAGCTTCTGTCTGAGATATTCAAACGGTGTATTGGCTAGGGGCTTAGTAAAGATGTCTACAATTTGTTCTATAGTGGGAATGTAATGGACCTGAACAATTTGATTGGTGACCTGCTCTCTTAGAAAATGATATTTTATGGGAATATGTTTTTTCTTGGAGTGGAAGACAGGATTTTTAGACACACTGATGGCACTAGTGTTATCACAATGAATTGGGATCGATGCAGTGTATTTTACCTCTAAGTCT
>JASDQU010500777.1:29886-51585 GCA_032191745.1 Picea mariana | reverse complement strand
CACCATCTGAATCGTTCTAGAAAAATAGATATAGAAAAAATGGTAAGATGACCTGAAAATAACATACCTTAGAACACATCACCAAAAGACTTCATCCTCCCTTGAAATCCGACCTTCTTTTCTTATTATTTCCTCTGAAATTCGACTTGTATCAATTGAATGTATAATTATGTTTATTTATACCATTTATGTCACTTCCTTTTAACATTAGGTCCGACCTGACACTTTCTTATTTTGTAATTCTTTTATTTAATTATCTTCATGGCCTACATGTACTTCCTTCTTCAATTCACTTTGTCATCTTCAAAAATTCATTTCTCCTCAACCATGAGGATCCATGTGATGTGCCACATACCACCGAAAACAACATGATGTATACTATCCATTCATGGGTGTTGTATATTCATGTGCATTGTCCTTCATATCCAAATACCTTTATCAATCTTGCGGTCCAAAACCCATGACTAGGGTTGACATCAATGACAATAACCAATCTTCCAACACAATATCCATGTTTGTACGGACTTTCACGATCTCAATCATCCCTGTCCCAAAGCAAAATTTCCAACGCCCTTTATTGACCAAATTATCGATGATTGTGCCAGTCATGAGGCTCTGTCCTTCATGGACGGTTTCTCTGGCTACAACCAAATTCAAATTCACCTAGCTGACCAATACAAAACCGCATTCACTACCCCTTGGGGTAATTTTGCATATCGTGTCATGCCTTTTGGCCTCAAGAATGTTGGCACAACTTTCCAATAGTCTATGACATACATTTTTTTATGATCTGTCTCATATCATCCTCGCATACTTGGATGACCTCACAGCCTGATCCAAGAAATGCACTCAACATCTCGATGATTTACGAATCATCTTCCAAAGGTGTTGTCAATACAACACCTGCTTGAACCCCCTCAAGTGCGTGTTCTGCATCACTGCAGGGAACCTCCTTGGGCTCATCATTTCCCAATGTGGAATTACCCTAGATCCCCTCAAGGTCCAAGCCATCACAGAAATTCCACCCCCTTGGAATTTACACCAACTGCAAAGCCTACAGGGAAAAGCTAACTTCCTACAATGCTTTGTTCCCAATTACACCACTTGTGCACACGGATTCCTTCATTTTCTATGCCACAACATCCCATTCCAATGGGATGAACATGCCTGAACCTCTTTTGATGATCTTAAAGTGGCACTTTCTAGTGCCTCGTTGATTAGTCCACCCGTCTACAACCATGACTATATCCTCTACATATCAGCCTCAGCCATCTCAGTAGCAGGAGTTCTCATCCAAATAGGGGATGATGATCGTGAGCATGTAATTTACTACATTAGTAAATATATTTCAAAGACACCCTTGAAATACAATCATGAAGAGAAGCTTGCCCTTGGAATTTTTCTTGCAGTCTAGAAACTACGCCATTACATTCTGCTTCGAACCACCAAAGTCGTAGCAGATTCCAACCCCATGTAATACTTTCTCAGTTGCTGGAAAATCAACGGGAAATTTTCTCGATGGATCGTTATCCTTCAGGAGTATGACTTCAAATTTTCAACACCCAATAGAAAGAAATCCCTCGTCCTTGATGAACTCATTACAGCATTTCCCTCAGATACTACCAGTTCTCTCGTCAATACCGATTTCCCCGACGAACATATCTTTTTCATCCCCTTAGATGACATTTTGTATGGAGATCTTCTTGTCTACCTCCAAACAAAGAAATTCGGAAACCACCTCTCCTGGGGAAATCATCGACGTATTCGTCATCAGGCCCCCCACTACCTCCTTATCGGTGATATTTTATATCAGCAAGGGATCGACAGGGTACTCCATCAATGTTTGACTATCGACGAGGCCGATAGAGTCTTGAACAACTGCCACAACGATGCTTGAATATAGATTAGACATCATCAAAAAACACTAAAAAACATCAAGATACTAGTACGCATACATAAATCATCAACATTCTGTCACAACATATAGATTAGACAACATAAAAAAACACTAAGAAACATCAACACATGTGAACACCACAAAGATCCCAAAATTTATATCCATATGTATATATATATATCGGTCAATGTGCCATCAGTGTTTACAAAAAATAGTAAATCGAGTACAACATCCGTAGGTAGGTGAACCACCTCACCCCTATAGATACAAAAATGGTGCCACCTCACCATATACAAAATGGGATCACCAGCCTATATAAAATATACAAAAATACATATATAGAGGCCCTCATGTCACCTCTAGAGAATCACCACCTGGACCCTTCTCTGGAGGGGGTACCCCACCAACTATTAGTCCCTCAAGTCCTGGAGGAAGTTGCCCAGTCATCGTCGCACCTTCTACAGTCACTCTTCGGACCATGGTCTACCACACCACCAAAACACCCACACACTACTCCAGGACTCCCTTGTCCTGGATCTATGACCACATGCCCTCAGGCACTCCCTATAGTACTACCTCTAAGCAACAATGAATATCCTCGAACTCTCCCTCGACCTCCACCGGAGGAGCATGAGAAGGCCCTACCCCAGGGTCATCAAAACGACATCTCCTTCCTACTCTCTCATCCTCAACAGGCCTCACCCTAGCATCATCCAGTCATCGTCTCTCTCCTATCCGTGGCTCTCCCCGGGGATGTCTCACCATCCCCTGATGAGTCGATGCTCTAACCAACTCAACCTCATGCCCACGAGGTCCCACATCTTCACACACAACAAAAAAAATGATAGCATCAACATCCATCCAATAAAAAATATGTGTTATACTATCTAAATATCAAATCATCAAAGAAAATACATCCACATACCTCTCCGGTCGAACACCTCGCCTAGGGGAAGCATCGTCTCTGGATCCTCCCAGAAGTCAACCCCACTATACAAAAATTGAAGGATAATCTGTGGCATCTGACGCCACACCCATGTAGCCTCAGCCATAAAATAATGGCCACCCTCCCCACCACCGTGATGAACCAATATCATCATCCACCGCCTCAGTCGTAGCTCTCGCACACCTGGCGCACCCAAAAGAACTCTAGGGCGCAACATTGGCACCTCTCCAAAAACCACACCACCAAGATAGACCCAAAGGAAAACTCCCTCGAGTCAGCAACACGACACCTGTCAAGATTCCCTACCATGTTAGTGTGCATCATAAAGCCCTAGGCAAATTCTCACCCACCAGTGCCCTCTCCATGATCCTCAGCTGACCTCCACTGATCCACCGAGTCACGAGAGACCCATAGACTCTCATAATCATCACTCCCACGCAATGATGAACAAGGGTGTCCATCTCCCCAATACTCACCATGGAGCCTAAAATAAAGTTCTCCCCCATACAATACCTCCAGGCTAAGACAACCAACTGCCCATCCCCAGGTACTATGGGCTCCACTGGTAATGGGTTCCCCGAAAAGGGAGCCCAGTCAGAAAATATACATCCTCCACTGTAGTGAAGGCCAGATGCTCACCCCAAACCATAAAGCAATGCAGATCCAAACTCCACATCCTAATCAGGAACTACAAGAGATACTCTTATGCCCGTGCTAGCGAACACTCAAAAAACTTCAACATCCCACAAGCTGCCAAAGTGTCCCGGACCGCTGGCTCCTCATCCCTCACTACCTCCCTCAGGAATGACCAATATCTCTCTCTCCAATGAACCGACATCATCCCAATAATCACCTCCATCCACACGTACAGCACTTGATCAGCCATCACAACCCATAAAAACATCAAAATCTCCAAAAAAGACAAGTTTTTACACCCTTTAGCTTTGCCTCAAAAGCACGACTTTTTCCCCCACATGCGTGCATGTTCATTCCCCAGTCACACACTCATGCTCGAGTGATTGGCCATACAGAGGCACATTCATGAACCCCTGTCACACACACAAATGCACATCATCGCGCGACTGTTCACTTCAAAGTTGCGCACGCATGTGCAACTGTCAAGGGCACACACGCGCATATTATGTGCACCTGTTTTCCCCATTTGAGCACCCCCATGCATGGCTTGCCCAACTATATCTGTGCACTCATGCATGGGAAACACTTGATCGCCCGCGCATTGGGGGGCCCACTCTCACAAAACCCCTTGTATGGCAGTCTGTACAAGCCCTACCGAAAAACAAAACCCTAACTACTGTACAGGAGGACACGAAAACTAACCTGAAACTCATGGATCCTGAATCAACTGCCTCGATCTCTCAGAATCTCCCAATATCCTCTAAAATTGCTCATCCACTCAATAAGACAGCAGGTACAAATGAGGTGGCATTGTGGGCCCTATAGCTATATATAGTCCATTTTTCCAAGACTTCCTTACTCAATTCCAAGAACTCCAGGCATCCATTTTTCGATATGTCTTCAGCCACATTTTTCGATACCTACACCATTCCATTCCCCAAGAAGATTTCCATCCTCATCCCTCGGGGGGCATTTTTCTCATGTTACACTCAGGTACGCATGCTTACATTTACACATTATTGAATAACTGTTATATGATCTTTTTCTTCAGATATTGTTCATGTTGGGTATTCAGTTTTCATGTGTGTAGGTACTTGATCATTATACATCAGAAATATCCCTTCAGGTATATCATCGATATTGGCATATAGTCATTCCCTCTTAATATCAAATTTCATCTCCCAGTCACATCCCTCGATCTTTGCCTCTAAGATCCCCATATTTGGCTCTGCAGTACTATCACCTCTACTACATTTTGGTACTGTTACCTAGTAGAACTCTCTCCCACATGAGTTCTCCCATTCATAGTCCCCCTTGGCACTCCGACACTCATGCTATTTTCACCCTTTAGGGATGGGAGTCTTGATAGTCTTACGCATCATCGAGAACCAACCACATACTCCTTCTCCTCATTTTTCTATTCTGCCCAATGGACTCCTAGGTTACTTCATCATGGTTCTATTTTGACTACACCCCCGCAACATCATTAACCATCCATTTCATCCACCGTCAGTTTTCCCATCTACAGATTTCCCTCCATACATTTCCCTAATATAGAAACCCGCCTATGGGTCCCCAACCCTCCACTTGTTTTCCAATCTAGTTGTGCCATCATCAACCAAGCCATCTTACACTGGGGCACCCATTTTTGTATCTGCACAGTTATCCCAACTCATTCTTTATTCTTTTGGTAATTGTACAAACACTTTTCCCCACATTTACATAGCTTTATGTTGTCGCCTTTAGTGACCTTCCTTTTCCAGCAAAGTAACCCTTGTCGCCCTTGGTTGGTACTTTTTTCACTTTCTCTCATCACTGACATTATCCATAAACCTCAAGTATCTTACAAGTCCATACACCTTTTTGATCTCTGTGTTTGTCCATTTTGTCATGCCTCTGGCCCAATTTACCCTCATCTAGTCATCCCCTTGAGGCTAGATTCAGTTTCATGTTTGCTTCCACTTTACATATCTCCCCAACCAAGGGCAGTCTTGAGTCTCACCACTCCTGGACTTTGTCCATGTTACTCATCAGTTCCTAATTTTATCCAATGGATTTCATGAAGCCCTCCACTTCTCGAAGTCACATCTCCCTTTATGTCGACATCAACACAGTTTCCAGATGGGCGAAAATATCTTGACTCTCATTACCTTTACAATGAGGAGACTCAGATGACATAGAGAGAACCATCATTTCTCTCTGTTTTCGTTGACCCCCACCACATTTGACTTCAAAACTTTCTCATGTTGCGGTGGGTCTTACTTTGCGACTATTGCAGTTGCTTTTATATTTGCTGAAGACCACTGAAAATTGTTAGGCCATCAAATTCCCGACACATTTTATAGGTGCCATCACCTCATTTTAGATTTTATTCACCATCAAAATTGTCCTCTGCTATTATCAACACACCCCTGAGGGCGCTATAGTCATCTATGCCAAAACACTGCTTCAGTTACTGTATTACACATTTTTGAGTTACATGAAATGAGCATGGGGCATGCCCGCCTCGTTTGTACACAGTTTTATTTTTCACACCTTGCGAAAGGTTTGGGTCCTACAGGTTCCCCTCTCCCTCCATAGGGTCTCTCTTGACACTCTTCTCATCTCTCTTCCTTACAATGGTACTCTCAGTAGAAGAAACATTGATGAATTTCGGTTATACGTATGCTCCTAGCCTCATCCATCAGGGGGCATCTGTTATCACTAAAATTTCATCCACAAATGGTTATAGGAATCCAAAATCTCCAAACATCTATTAGTTCATCCATGGACCAAAAAATACATTTCCAAAAGGTCAAAAATTATACAACCAGTAACAAAATCAGAATGTGCTACTACTACACACGGAGGGCGTGCACCTTTGCCATTTAGAACCGTCAAAAAATAGCACATGTGCATGATGCGCAAATGTGGACGCAAAATCCCGCACACCCCTCAGAACAACACATTTATGATATTGGTCAGCCTTCCACCCACTTTTGGTTCAGCTTTCAAGTCGATTTGGCACCCAAATCTCCACTAAATCTGACTGGGGGGTTGGTCAAAGACCTAAGGGCCCCTTGTTCACACTAAATCTGGTTGAATAATGCCTCAAATCTATGCTATAAAAAGAGGCCATGGGTGCACAACATTTTCAAGGAATTCATTTCTATTATTATGCTTCCTATATTCTCTTGGAGGATACTCTTTCCTTGTCAAGAGTATACAAGCACCATTCCATTTTAGCTATTCACATCACCTCTTGAGTGAATGAGCTTGGGATTCTTTCACCATTTCTTTCAAGTTTTCTAGTTGTAAGAAGAGCTCAATCATTGGGGGTTCAAGAGCCCTCCCTTGGAAGAAGAGCGGACCCATAAGTCTCCCTTTCTCTTTGGTGTTTTCTTTCCACTAATGCAATCCTTTCCATTGGTGGCATGGATGTTGTTTATTTTTTGTTCTAATGTCCTTATGCACTCTAGTTTAGTTTCTTTTATTGTTCTTAGCTTAGTATTTTGTTTATATCATATTATTGATGTTTCTAACTCTTGCATTAACTATTGTCTTGCCTAGCTAACCCAACTGGGCTTGTAAGCATTTCTATTTTTCTCATTTAGGTGACAAAAGAGACGCAACACTTGGATATGGAATTCAACAAAGTTAAACATGAGCATGATTAGGCCACACAAAACGTAGAAAGAATGCAACAGGAAATCAAGAAGGTATATCAAGAAATCTTGGAGGATTATATAGAGAAGGAGGCCTCGATCGAAGAAAAAGTAAAAAGATAAGTGAATCCATTTAGGTATTTCGCACACAAATAGTCAACCTGGAAGCATGTATGACACCGAGCACTCCATCTAAAGAAAGGGAGAAAGGGGAGAAAACAATGACAACAACGATGGACAACATAAAGACTCTAGAAGTAGAACATGATCAACGTTATACATAAACCATGGGGGTATGGACACAATTCACTGAAGATAAGGAGAAACAAGATATCAGCCAAAAGATCCAAGTTGTGTAGGAAAAGGAAAAACAGTTCAAAGAAATTATGAGAACATTAACACCAATAGAGGTGGTAACAACAATGAATGAGAATAGAAAGTTGTATTCAGAAATGAATCAGCTAAGGGCAGAGCAATAGTCTTGTGCACAATAGATAGAATTACTACAGGATGAAGAATACAAAGTGATAGCAGCCTTAGCAGCAACTCAAGGTATATCAAATAAGAAATTAATGAAAGTGTTGATAAGATGCAGGCTCAGATCACTGCAGAAAAAGTTGATGAAAATTTGCAAAAGGAAATAGAGGTAAAGGAGAAGGCCACGACAGTGAAGGAGTCCTTCGAAAAATTCTTGGCACATTGGAAGAAGGCCTGAGTGGATCGGGATGAGCCACAGGTGAGTGTTGGGGGCTTGTTGAATAGGAATGTTGGTTAAGTTTTGGGATCTATTACAGAATAAGTCAAAGAAGAAAAGACAATTAGAATATGGAACAGAGTGTGTGACGAGAGCAGAATTTAAGGATTCAAAGCTCATGCAAGGAGGAAGTACGACATAGAAATGCACAAAAGGTGGAATGTAGTTAGGATTTTGGGACATTTTTTTGAAATTGTAATGGGATTAGCCCTATTTTAATGTACAAATATGTAATGGGTTTTGGGCTAAAGGATTTCGACATATGAGAAGTTATTAGTATTTTTTGGGTAATTTGGGTCAAACATTGGAAGAAGTTTTGAGGTATAATGAAGGAGTGAATCTCGCACTGCAACAAAATGACTAGGTGGGTTTGGGTAATTTTATTGTTGCATATTTTGTAGTGCAGTGTGCAGCTATAGGAAGATTATCAATGACTAATATAAGAATCCATCCATTATGGAAGTAGCCCAAGTTGGGTGAACCATGTTAAACCTATGGGTCATGATGTGTTGTCTTTGAATGTTATGATGTTAATGTTATGGTTCAATGATGATATATTCTCAAGTATGATGAATGCTTTATTCGTGTATGATGTTATGATATCTCTCATTGAAGTAACTAGCAATTGAATGAATGTTAAGTGGGAGAATGTCACATATAGAATATATTGAGTGATAATTAGCTATTAACTAATTGAAATTGTGCACATGAGTAGATGGTTAGTAATAACACATTGAATCCCTCACTTTCCCTCATCACTATAGAACCTTGGTTCTTGTATCCCTTGTAGATGACTCGGATGAGACTTCACTTACTTGTAGGTGATGCCGAAAGGGATGGTGTCTAAGGGTTTTGTTGGTATATTGATTATTAACTTTGGTTATGTCCACTATGTGTCAATAGATGTCCAAGAGAATCCATATATGCTCATAATTTGATCATATCAAATTATCTCAAAAAATACTTCATTGCATAGATCTAAGCGATATCTTTCCAATGGCCCAAAAATTGCCTCATACGGAGTTCATATGCAAATGTTATGGCCAGTCAAAGTTGTGGTCAAACATGGAAAAAAGGTCAAATTCAAAGTGAAAGGTGACATGTGTCACCACTAGAAGGCTGAAAAATGTCCTATATGTATCGCTCATGATGGTTTCATGTTGATGTTAGTATAGTGATGTGACAACATAACAACATGCCATGTGTCACCCAGAAATAGAATTTTCAGGGGTCGATTTGGACCAATAAAAATATGACTCATGTCATTCGTACGAATGACATGGAAGGAAACAGGTGGACCAGTAATAAATCGACACGTGGTAGTCTGTACATACATTTGGTAGACACATCAATAGGATAGTGAAAATTGACATGGCAGGGGTCATACAGTTCAACCAATGATAGGCTGTCAAGTGGGCCAATCAAATGGTGCCACGTGGCACCTTCTAGAAGCCCAAGTTCGGCTAGGTATGAAAATTGATATGGGAGTCGGTGGGTTTTTAAACCCCAACCTCCTATATAATCTAGAAGAATATTCATTTATACCAACAACTTCATACTAATCCACTAACCAATATGCCAATTATGGAACTTGTTATAACAAACAAGCTATATTATATTTAATATTACATTGACATCAGTTCATGATACAAGTAAGGTTGGGAACCCATGCCCTATTTAAGTCAAGCACACATTCCAAGGTAGACACAGATCTTGAGGTGTGCATGGATATCAAGACAAAGTATGAGAGGTACAATATGTATGCATCGATTTATGTGCTAGAGAAAGCCAAGGTTTTGGTGTTGTCTAGATTTGCATGCCATGGAGTACCATGTCCACACATAGGCATGTTTATACTCAATTTTCTCGTTTTCTCAAGAGGAGCATGATGGTGATGTTATTTTTGTGCTAAGATGTTTTTTATGTAAGTCTTAGTCCATATTTCCATTAATGATATTCATAGTGCATCGTTTGGCATGTAAAGAGGGTGAAATTGAGCCAGTTCAGAATATGGTCAATATTACACATGTTTTTCTTAGAATTCTGTAAGGGAATTCAACAATAAACTCTATATATGAGTTTGAGCGGTGGAATTGAAGGGTGACTTCAAATTTTTCTTTGTAAGTCCATTTTGTATTGTAATTTTTGACATTTTGAGATTATGAGAAGCAATCTCACTGTTTAAAGGGAACTCAAAGATGTAGCAAACTCTATCATCAATATTTTTTATATTTGAGTTATTTTATTTTCTATTGTGTCATTTCACTATTATTCAAGTTATTCTTGATTTTATGAGATTTTGGATAATAAACACATCATCAATTATTCTGCAAATCACCTCAATACGATCAAGAATTATTCTGAATCAATTTAGATGCTAAAATGAATTTTAAAAAATAAAATAAAAATGGTATCTAAGGATTTTCATATCACATATACAAACACAAATTTGATGAACTAGCTTGTTGAATACGTACTTGAAAGCGATGATCCATGTAAAATGTGAATGGATTAGCTAGTAAATAGAGTCTAAATTTATTTAGGGCAAAGATCATCCCAAGGCCTTGTCTTTCCATGCTTGAATAATTTCTTTCAGTGTTAGGTAGCTAGAGAGGTAGTAGGGGGGGCAGAGGGCCCATAGTGATAATAGTGGAGGCCATTGAATGTAAGGTGGACTGGGTCCATTATGTTATTAAATAAGGCCCACTATGGTAGTTAAATATAATAAATGTAAGAGGACTTACTAGATGGTTATACTTCTAGAAGGCTCCTCCTCTAGAATGTTCTTAGGTGGTTGGTATCACTACATAAAGGGGTTCAAGAAATGTAATGGGATATGAAGAGAAGTATTTTATTTGTAACTGAAGCTCATTAGGAGGTTTCCTCCTCGAAGAGGCAAGTAAAAAGGGGAGGATCCCTTCCATAATAGGATCCATTGTATGGTGTTTCCCTACCTCAAGAGTTTTCTTATAATAAAGTGGTGGTTTTCTATATTGTTCCATTTATCTCATGTGGTGATTCTATTAAGATACTTTTGGTACTATTATGGTATTTTGTATTCAGGTCTTTGGTACTTAACAATTGGTATTAGATCACTTTCCTTGGCAAGAAGTGTGGGAATTTTTTTTATTTTTGCATATTTTTTCGGAGAAGAAAAGTAGGGACGCAAAATTCTAGAAAAAATTCTATATATTTCTGTGCAAAATTTTCAGATTCGGGTTGTATATCTGAGTTCCTTTCATAAAAACACTCAATTTAAAAAATAAATCGTTTGAAATGGAGTCCGGGAAGTCAAGATATAGACATTTTAAAATATGCAATTTTTCAGGGTTTTTTTCCATGGACAATGGCAAGATTGTTTTATTTCTATAGCACTTGGAGGCTAGACAAAATTACAAATATGAGTTCCTCTTTCAAAAAGAGTTGATTTCAAAAACAAATCACCCAAATTGGATCTCCATAAATGAATATATTGTTAATTTAAAATCAACCATTTTTAGGGGTTTTTTCGTGACAGCGGCGGGACTGCAGAACTCATAAGTTTTTACAGAGTGCTCAAATTGCTACCAGATCAGTTCCATTGGATATATAATTTTAAGATATTTCTTATGGTATAGTACATGTGGTATTTCAAATGGATATTAGACTTCTCATGGAAATTAAACGGAATATTGAAACCCTTGAGCACCATCTCCAAGAGGGTCTACAAGTTGTTAGTGAAAGTTATCACAAGGTTCAAAGGTCATTGGATCGCATGCATGAGATATATCTTATGGAGGACATCAGGGATGCATATACTCAATAATTATATGTTTGGTATGATTTTGAGGTTGATTGTGATGATTGGTATATGGATAGTTGTCATTTATGGGACGACAACCACTTTCATATTTAATTTGATGACTCTACTCCACCTTCTGTAGAGAACATCAATGTGACAAATTAGGAGCCAGTTATGATTACCAGTGTACATCCTGTTGGGTATGTGTTATATTCTTTGCACGAGTAGTAGTGTCTGAGCGCCTGTGCCGGGTTTCAGGCCGACATATTATCGCCGGGCCGACATATTTATGGGATTACATGATATTAGGTGGTTTTCGGCACATGGTTTTTGCCGATGGTTTTCTATTTCTGGTTAAGGAATTAGGGTTTTGGACTAATCCAGGTCATTGGGTTAGGGTTTTGGATTCCGTTGGCTCCTATATGTATATTGTATTGTAAACAATGTAACACAATGTGTATCAATATAATATATGCTGGTTTTCCCGGTTTGGGTTTCCAGGTGAAAAATCTCTGTGTAATGTTTGTATTTTCCATTGTATCTTTTCTGTTCTTTTCTGAATATCAGTTTGCAATAGATATTGTACAAGGTTAGAATTTACACATCCTACATATTCTAAAATGGTATTATTCCTTCCATATTTGGTTACAACCCTTTTCCACTATGTGGATGGATCTTCTTATTTGGATCCACATGACATGTGTCAATTTTTGGAACATCATTTTCAGTTGGTTATTTGGTTCCTCTATATTCTGCATGGAGTTCACATGAGAAATTAGACAAGAGACCTTGGTTTACAATGGTTGTTGGACTACTTCAACATGGTGGATTTCATTTCTACATGGGATCCTAGTTCTATAGTCTACTTCAACACTATGGTCCACATCTATCCATGGGACCCTGGTATATGGTTGTACACCTTCATAGAAAGCATTGAGGACAATGTTTTCATAGGGGGGATGGAATGTTAGGTAACTAGAGAGATAGTGGGGGGCCTAGAGGGCCCATAGTGATAAAAGTGGAGTCCATTCCATGTAAGGTGGACTAGGTCCACTATAATATTAAATAAGGCCCACTATGGTAGTTATATATAATAAATGTAAGAGGACTTACTAGAAGGTTATACTTCTATAAGGTTCCTTCTATAAAATTTTATTAGGTGGTTGGTAGCACTATATAAATGGGTTCAAGAAATCTAATGGGATATGATGAGAAGTATTGTATTTGGAGCTGAATCTCATTAGGAGGTTTGCCCCTCGAAGAGGAAAGTGAAAAGGAGAGGATCTCTTCCATAATAGGATCCATTGTATGGTTTTTCCCTACCTCAAGGGTTTTCTTATAATAAAGTGGTGGTTTTCTATATTGTTACATATATCTTGTGTGGTGATTGTATTCAATATCTTTGTTACTATTGTGGTATTTTGTATTCTGGTCTTTGGTACTTAACATTCAGCCTTGTTTATCTTTCAACTAGTGTATTCATTCAAATGGTGGACCTTTTCATCACCTAGTTGGGTAAGGAATGTATCAACTACTACATTGGATGCATCAACATGAACATGAAGCTTTTTCGACTAGTCAAGAAATCTTAGAATAAGGGTTTCTATTGATTTTTTTAGCTTCACGAAGGTAGTCTTAGATGACCCTAGGTTTTGGGAATGTGGGAATCATCGTGGGTACCACATCAAACTTTCATTTTGGTGAAAAACCCTTTGGATTTGAGGCGGGGCTTGATGGGTTTGGTGATGGACTTTGTGGGCTTGTGTTGGGGCATCACACCCATAAAGAAATCCTAATTTAATTTTTACTTGTGGAGGGGATTATATGCTGACCCCTAAGGATTGTATATAAAGAAGATAGGTCATTATGATATTATGCATCATGTAGAGAGTGTGAGACATGATGAAGCTAGCATAAGTGAGTTTGCACTTGCTTTAAGAGGATTGGTGATCTTAGCAAAGGGAAAGTCTACAAGGTGGTGAATCATGATGTGAAGAGAGAAGCGAAGAAGGTCACATGTGTGGAGAATTTTTTTTGTACAATACATGGTTTGCATGAGGATGAATCATTTATATATCTGGGTTGCAAAACCACAAATTGTGTATAGGGTATACATGATTTGCAATGCAGAAAACAACCTATGTCTATGGGTTTCCAATAAAGTGAATCACATATATGGTTTTTCTAGGAAGGTACATATCCGTACATGCTGACAAGTTATGTCAGCATCCTATACATGTGGTCTACAATAGGTTTGTGAGCAGAGGATATTTCCATAATATTGTTGAGGTTTGATATTTTGATTTGTATGGTTATTGAAGGACAAGGATTTTCCTCATATTTGCTAACATTGAGAGGACTAGTTTTGTCCTCGAATTTGAAGGATTAGAGAAAGAAAAATAACACAATTATTGTGTCTCTTGTGTATTGATGATTCATCTATGATCTTGTTGTTTCTGCTGCATAATTTTTCAGTCAATAATTTAGTGTAAAGTTGTTCAGTGATAGTTAGATCACTAGGAAGCAATTTTCATATATGAAATTAGTCACATAGAGTTGCATGTGAAACTTGACAGTTTCTACCAATTTTATCTTCAAAACATCGAAGGATTCATTGCATTCCACACTCCCTACAAATTCTATGTAATTTTTCAAAAAAAATTCCACTGGGAAGGTAATGTTTGAATAGTTCCTAATGAAGTTCCTATAATATCGAATATGCCCCAGAAATATCCTAATTTTCTTTGTGTTGACAGGTGGTTTTTTTTTTGTAAGTAAGAAGAATATATATTAAGAGCCTCCTAGAAACAGAGTATCATGGCATAGTACAGAGAAGTCCATACTGAGAGTGCAAGACTGCCCCAACAGAGGGGAAACCAGTCCGTTGTACCCAAGCAGTCTGAAAAATTAACAGAGCTATTGTTTAGCGATTGAAACAGAGTTTACATCTATGTTATCCATATGCTAGTGAGAAGGGTTAACCCAAAAAAAGAACTGCTAACCATCTATGATACGACAAAAAAAAAAAAATAACAAGCTAGACACCTGGCTAATTTTCCCAGATGCGCTCATGCCCCACGTCGCCCACAGTGTCCTCGGCTGCGCTTTCTCGATTTGCATCTGTTGTTACACCCGACGCTGCCCCTGGTGCTGCACCTGTCGCTGTACCGGTCGCTTCGTCTGTCGCCTCGTCTGGCTCCTCCATTGGAGCATCCTCATCCGAGCTATAGATTAGGGAGCTCTGCAGAGAGGAGAGAGTCCGAAGAAAAAGATCCACTTTGGCTCCAGTTCCTTGTAGCTGATAATTGAGGTCGTCCACTTCCTGGCGAATACCAAATACCAGGTCGTAGAGGGCTGCCACACTATCCCATAGCTGAACATTGGTGAAGGGGCCGTGGGGGAGAGGCCCAGCCCCGCGAGAATCATGCTGAGAGTGAGGGTCTAAGTTGGACGTCAGATCGAAAGGAGGCATAGAAGGGCTGCGGGTATAATGCAGGGGAGAGCTAGACGTCCTGGGCACAAAAGCCCCACTAGTAGAGTGTGAATTTATCCTGTCAGGAGAGTGCCCAGGGTGGTGTTGGGGAGAGGAGCTAATGGAAGGTGAATCAGAAAGGGAGACTGACGGTCACCGAGGCTTCCAGGGAGAGCCCCGCCTCGGTATTCCCCTTGGACAAGTCATGATCCAGCCCACACTGCGAACAGAAGTTGTCCCGAACGCAGGACGAGGATGAAGGGTCAAGGAGTGGACAGGGTTGAGCTCAAGCCAGGAAGCACTTAAAACAGGTTCACACCATTGCCACTGCAGAGTGGGCTCTGCGGGAGATCGACAACAACAAATACCCAGCACTGCAATCCGAGCCATATCAAAATATCGAACGGGAGGGACGCCTGTGTTAAATCTCGCATTAATGCCCCCTCTCGTCGATCGCCGCGTAGCATGCACTACCACCCCATCCGGGGGGTGTTGACAGGTGGTTTTAGATCAAGGATGAATTTGATTTTTCCCATATTGAATTTAATACCATATTTATAGACAGCATGACCAAGAACTATACCAATAGGGGTTGCAAACATACATTTCTTTATATTGAGATAAAGGTGTATATATAGACACCTTTCAAGCATCATCTCGAGTCACTGTATGTGAATTTTCAGTATAATTTATATTGTCTAGAAAATTAAGTAAATGGCCATTTTTTTTTTATAGATGTATTATTTAAAGGCTTTGAATAAAATATGTGAAAATACAACATGGGCATTCTTTAGGCTGAAGGGAATTACTCTATAGGGGAAATATCCAAATTTCAATACAAAAGTTGTTTTCTCATTATCTTATTCTATGATTGGTACTTGGTTATACCATAAAAATGCGCCTGTGAATGAGTATAGTTCATTCCCTACAAATTCATTTATCATATCATCTACAAATGGTGTGGGGAACAAATCAATAATTGTCAGTTTTTTTAGTCCCTGAAAATCGACACAGACTCTGAGTTTCTTTGGGTCATGCTTCTTATGTTGCACCACCATTGGGATAGCCCATTCCAATTTGTTGATAGGGTATATGATTCCATCTACCAACATACCATGGATCTATTTTTGAACAATTTATTTATATTTGYGGGCGAATTTATATGGTCTTTTATTTATGGTATTTTCTCTTGGTATTAGCTCACTTTTCATTTCACCCATTTACTTAACCAATACTTTCAAATATTTATACTCTTTGGAAAAGATGCCTTGATATTTCTTTAGTAGATCGACTATTTCTTTGGTCTTATTTTCAATATAGTAGTCACCAATGTGAGCCATTTTAGGTCAAACATCATTTGATATGTCAACCTCTCTAAGATTGATTTTGGTGTCCATCCATTTTTTTGGCTTTGAATTGTCTAATTTGCACTCTCATTGATGGAATTTGTTATAAGCAAGAGAGAATTCAACTTGATTTGGTCCTTCCTAGATGTCTTGCTTCGATACATTTAATATAAATTTCACTTGTTTGGTTATTTTAGGGTGATCCTTCCTCCATCTGAAACTTTTCCTTAGAAATTTTTGTTTTCCATGTCAATTCAATGTGTAGTGTAAATCCTCTAGTTATGGCATGATATAAAATTACAAGTCGAGGTCAACCCTATGTCGATCTATTCTTTTCCTTTTGTATGTGTTATTTCAGTGCTTGGTTTTTCAATGTCATATTTGATTTCATTGATTGCTTTCATCAAGTCAATTTCTAAGGGGTCAAATGAAATGTCTTTGATGAAATTTTCTTTGAAATATTTCCAAGTGAAGGTTTTTTTGCATGCTTATTCTATTTTATACCATTTATAAGGGTGATCATCTAATGTATTGTGAAACGTGTGAGGACATACCCTTATGTCTTTGTACCCAATATTTCTCCATTCTCTCTCATGATCTTCAACATGGGTTAAAGGATTGAATCTTGACTTCAAATTAGGTATGTTTGTTTTAGCTCATAGTTTCTTCTCATTGAATCGTTCGACAAAGTATGTAGTTGTGATAATCCGTGTTTGTAGTTGTTAACGATATTTCTTGTAAGGGGGGTTAGAATGCAAAGGAATGGGTTAAAAACCCACTTGCCCTAAGTTCGGGGTTCTAATGCACCCATGATTAAATGAAAATCAAGTCTAGACGGCAGGGATCACGGCGCCCGGATCAACGACACAGATGTGATTCTGGACCCCCCCCCGCCTTTCTACCTTTAAGCGGAGGGGGGGGGTACGGAATCCAGGGCACACCTCTTCAACATCCAATATCATAGCACCCGGATCAACGAAGATAAAGGCAATTTCGGACCCCCCCTGCCTTTCTACCTTTAAGCGGAGGGGGGGGGGGTCTGGAATTGGGCACGCATCTTTCTGACGGCCAAGATCAGCGCACCTGGATCAACGACGCTTGGACAATATCGTCCTTCTCAGCTGCTCTATGTTTAGCCAGGTGGGCCTCCTTCCCATCATGTCAACTTGTACACCTGTCCTCCTCCTGGCCATGCGATGAGGCTCGCGCCCTTTTGCCCTCTCCTCATCTTCCGACATCTGTCGCTTCCCCCCTCTCTTGGTCCACATGGTCCCTTTCCTAACTCACCCTCCATCCATCGCCTGCCATGTGTCCCACCTCTTTCCACGACAGTCTCCTACCACAAGTGCACCCATTATGCCTTGTCCTTCTCCTTCCACTTATCGTCTTCCGCCACATGTCTCCTCCGCTACCTCTCTTACACCTCATCTCTTCTTTCTTTCCCCTCGCAGTTCTGGCCCCATCACTCCGTTCCTGTGCCCCATCTTTCGTGCTGGCCCCCATGCCTACTCTTTAGGCCAGTCAGTTATTCCAGGTGGCAGCACGGGAGGCCCTCCACGTCCCGAAGGTGCCAAGTTGGCTGGGCCATCCCCAATCCTGATGAAGCAGTTATTGAAGCGTTTGGTGGTGGTTAGACATCGTCTCCACCATAATGGGAAAGCACGACAATGAATTAAAGGCACGTCGATTCACCGTTGGAACTGTCGAAAGTTAAATTGCATCTGACATAAGTTGCATGATCTTTCAGATGTTGACTGTCAGAAGCCATGCAGATGAAAAGTTTTTAATGCAATCTATCAGTTCCGCTGTTGTTGTTGTTCTGAGTATATGAAGGCGTTTTCACCATTTTTGTATCCATCGATGGTAGAGATAAGCTCCCGACTGTAAAGTTTCAGCCAACATTCTGGTTTCCTGGTTATGCCTCTGTGTTTGAGATTTCTTGTTTTATGACAAACGGTTCTCCTTTTCCATCTATGTTTCATCTCATGCCAGAGAGTTCATGATCGAATGATTCGCATGAATTGTTGTAGTTATGTTATGATAAAGGATTTGTTGTGACATTATTGTATTCTCTGGTTTTCTGTGTTTGAACATAAAAGGATCTTGCATTCGAATGATTTCTTCTCCAGTATGTTACGAACTTGATGTTTATGATAGACCGTCTCACTCTTCTCATGCAAGTCTTCCCCCTACTCACCCTTTATTGCAACTCAATGTTTGAAGTTTATCAAGACCTCACTCATCCATGCATACCTAGCCTAGTTTTTGAGTTGAGACGATATTGTCCAGAGTTTTCCTCCATTTGATCACCTCTTTAAAACAAATCATGACATTAAACTGATGGGTGTCAGGCTCTGCTCCTGCAAGCAATCTAGGAGTGACTTCTGACGCTAACATTTGTGGTGCCGTTGCTAGGGATGAAGTTGAATATATTCCCCGGATTGGAATGACAAAGACCAACTGATTCTGAAGGTGCATCAGATATCAGAACTTGAAGATTGCTACTGTGCACCTGGTGACTCCATTGTGCCGACTCCTCTGGGGAGAACTTGCTCTATCAATTGTGTCTTCGAGAGGTAGACACACGAGGTCTAATCCACACTTGCCTTTAGCTACACCAGAAGATGACTCAGAAGTAGTGCGTAGAAAGGGAAAGAGCTCTGCAAAAGAAGCTTACATCATCGAAATAGGTAATACGCCATCCCCTTCTGTGAGAACTCCATTTTCTTGTGCTTAGCTTCCTAGTCGTCCTTCCTCTGAGGTTTCCCATTTTCTGAACTTTGGGAGTGTTCCTGCTGAGTTTTCTCCTCCTGGTCTGGTATCAGAAAGAGAGATCCTTGTCACTGCCCCCTCCCTGGAAGTTGTGCCTCAACACAGGCCCCAAGCCT
The DNA here is from genome assembly GCA_032191745.1 of Picea mariana. Taxonomy (NCBI): domain Eukaryota; kingdom Viridiplantae; phylum Streptophyta; class Pinopsida; order Pinales; family Pinaceae; genus Picea; species Picea mariana. The sequence continues at coordinate 32,221 of JASDQU010500777.1, read as the reverse complement.
CTGAAGGTTTCACCACACCTCATTTTATTGCTACTGTTGCACAGAGAGAAGTAGCTGCACATTCAGGTCCCTTAGCCTTCTCTCTGTTTTCCCCGTCGTCTCCTTCGAGAACCTCTTTTTCGACATCTCCCATTCGCACTCCTTCTCCTCCAAGTTCTCCTCCACCTAATACCCCTATGGATGGTGCTAATCCCCCTCTGAATATAATGGATGCCATATTTTCTGCTAGATATGCTCCTTTAATCCTCCCTCATCCTATGAATCCCCTCCCTGCTGGAGATTACTTGAAGTACATGCCTAAGTTCACTAAGGAAGGGGACATAACTGCAGAAGAGAATCTGGCTGCTTTCTACAGTTAGGCAGACAACCTAAACATTGAAAATGAAGATGTTTGGATGAGAGTCTTTGTCCAGAGCCTGGAAGGTGAGGTGAGGAAATGGTTCAGGGGACTAGCCTCTGGATCTATTACTGGAATTGAAGCCCTGGATAATGTTTTTCTGAGGCAGCGGGGAGATAGGAAAGATTACATATATTACATGACAAAGTTTGGGTCTCTGAAGAAGATGGAAGGAGAGTCTGTCTCTGACTTCTCCAAGAGATTCAATAAAATGTATAACAAGATTCCTGTAGAGGTAAAGCCCTCTGAAGCCTCTGCTCAGATCTCTTATGCGGGTGCATTTGACCCTGATTTATGTCTCCTATTAAGAGAAAGAAGAGCCACCTCCTTAGCTCAGATGCAAGATGGAGCTATAGAAGTGGAATCCAACATATTAGCAGCTGATAGACTGAGGAACAAGGCTGATGCAGACAGAAGGAAGGGAAAGTCTGAGGCCTCGACTTCTGGCCCATCGCTGCCCCACTCTCAAGTAAATGAGCTGACCCAGGTGATGAACTTTCTAAAAGAAGAGATGGAGAGATTGAAAGTGGAAAGGAAACAAATAAATAAAGGTCCTCAGGGTGCCGAAATCAAAGGGGGTTTCATAAAGACAAATAATTTTTCTCCTCCAACTATACATAGAGAGAAGGAAAGGGACAGGGACGACCAAAGAATTAGGGCTCCCTTCCAGAACAATTTTGTGGATGATGAAGAAGAAGGGGAAACAAATGAGCCCGAGCCTAAAATCCACTATTTAGAAGTCACTCCCCCTTTTCCTCATCTTACCCAAGCAACATACGAGGAGTCTCTCATGAACAGTCAGTTAAACAAATCGAGCAAGGGAGACAAGGTTAGCGGTGGCTGAGGCAGGTATAACCTAAGATCCGACAAAAAGGCAGCAACACCTGACGTTCCTGAGTCATCCACTAGAACAAAGAAGCCTACTAATGAAGTAGCAGACGCTCACAAAGGTAAGAAGGCTCAACCTCTCTCTCCCATTGTCCCTAATCATGTTCCTGAAGTTAGAGAAATCCTAAAGCCTATATCTTCTTTCAATTTCGAACATGAGATCCAAAAGATCAGAATTCCTGTGCCACTCACTGAGTTAATTAGACATGGGGAATTCAAAAAATGCTTCTCTGAGCTGTTGAAATATGAAGCCTCATACCCACTCATAGACTCCATAAACCTTCAAGATGAAAGGCCTGCAGTTGTCCTAGGCCCCATGGTAGAAGATAGAGATGATTCAGCCCCTCCCTTCTACACATCCCTGAACATACATGATAAAGTGTTGCATAATTGCCTTATGGATTCAGGGGCCTCCCACAACCTTATGCCCAAAACTGTCATGGAAGAGTTGGGACTAGAAGTCACCCAAGCCTATCACGACCTCTATTCTTTTGACTCCAGGAGAGTTCAATGTTTGGGAGTAATCAAGGACCTAGCAATTTCTTTGTTTCAGCTACCCATGAAAAGTATGGTCATGGATATTGTGGTAGCTGATGTTCCCCCTAAGTTTGGCATTCTGTTGTCAAGATCTTGGATAAAAGGACTGGGGGGAACCTTGCATATGGACCTCACATATGCCACTATCCCAGTGTTTGGAGGGGAGCATAGAACATTATACAGAGAAGCTTAGATGGCCTACATAATCAGTGATGAAGCCAACCCTACCAATCATCCCATATATGCCTTTGACACTGATTTAGGCTCCAGTTTACTACAACTCACCCACACCCCTGAGGCTCCTTTACAGATCAGAAAGCAGCCCATTCTTAATCAGGAGACCCCCCCTCCAGCCACCTCTGTTTGGAAGATGTTCTTTGATGGAGCTTCCTCCAGTATAGGCGCGGGTGCAGGAGTGGTATTCATATCACCCTGTTGAGAGACCATATCTCTATCATACAAGCTGGAATTTGAAATCACCAACAATGTGGCAGAGTATGAAGCTCTGGTTCT
>JASDQU010500777.1:7910-18431 GCA_032191745.1 Picea mariana | reverse complement strand
AGATGTTTTTTATGTAAGTCTTAGTCCATATTTCCATTAATGATATTCATAGTGCATCGTTTGGCATGTAAAGAGGGTGAAATTGAGCCAGTTCAGAATATGGTCAATATTACACATGTTTTTCTTAGAATTCTGTAAGGGAATTCAACAATAAACTCTATATATGAGTTTGAGCAATGGAATTGAAGGGTGACTTCAAATTTTGCTTTGTAAGTCCATTTTGTATTGTAATTTTTGACATTTTGAGATTATGAGAAGCAATCTCACTGTTTAAAGGGAACTCAAAGATGTAGCAAACTCTATCATCAATATTTTTTATATTTGAGTTATTTTATTTTCTATTGTGTCATTTCACTATTCTTCAAGTTATTCTTGATTTTATGAGATTTTGGATAATAAACACATCATCAATTATTCTACAAATCACCTCAATACGATCAAGAATTATTCTGAATCAATTTAGATGCTAAAATGAATTTTAAAAAATAAAATAAAAGTGGTATCTAAGGATTTTCATATCACATATACAAACACAAATTTGATGAACTAGCTTGTTGAATACGTACTTGAAAGCGATGATCCATGTAAAATGTGAATGGATTAGCTAGTAAATAGAGTCTAAATTTATTTAGGGCAAAGATCATCCCAAGGCCTTATCTTTCCATGCTTGAATAATTTCTTTCAGTGTTAGGTAGCTAGAGAGGTAGTAGGGGGCCCAGAGGGCCCATAGTGATAATAGTGGAGGCCATTGAATGTAAGGTGGACTAGGTCCATTATGTTATTAAATAAGGCCCACTATGGTAGTTAAATATAATAAATGTAAGAGGACTTACTAGATGGTTATACTTCTAGAAGGTTCCTCCTCTAGAATGTTCTTAGGTGGTTGGTATCACTACATAAAGGGGTTCAAGAAATGTAATGGGATATGAAGAGAAGTATTGTATTTGTAACTGAAGCTCATTAGGAGGTTTCCTCCTCGAAGAGGCAAGTGAAAAGGAGAGGATCCCTTCCATAATAGGATCCATTGTATGGTGTTTCCCTACCTCAAGATTTTTCTTATAATAAAGTGGTGGTTTTCTATATTGTTCCATATATCTCATGTGGTGATTCTATTCAGACACTTTTGGTACTATTATGGTATTTTGTATTCAGGTGTTTGGTACTTAACAACTGGTATTACAGCACTTTCCTTGGCAAGAAGTGTGGGAATTTTTTTTATTTTTGCATATTTTTTCAGAGAAGAAAAATAGGGACGCAAAATTCCAGAAAAAATTCTATATATTTCTGTGCAAAATTTTCATATTCGGGTTGTATATCTGAGTTCCTCTCATAAAAAAACTCAATTTAAAAAATAAATCATCTGAAACGGAGTCCGGGAACTCAAGATATAGACATTTTAAAATATGCAATTTTTCAGGGTTTTTTTCCACGGACGATGGCAAGATTGTTTTATTTCTATAGCACTTGGAGGCTAGACAAAATTACAAATATGAGTTCCTCTTTCAAAAATAGTTGATTTCAAAAAAAAATCACCCAAATTGGAGCTCCATAAATGAATATATTGTTAATTTAAAATCAACCATTTTTAGGGGTTTTTTCGTGACAGTGGCGGGACTGCAGAACTCATAAGTTTTTATAGAGTGCTCAAATTGCTACCAGATCAGTTCCATTGGATATATAATTTTAAGATATTTCTTATGGTATAGTACATGTGGTATTTCAAATGGATATTAGACTTCTCATGGAAATTAAACGGAATATTGAAACCCTTGAGCACCATCTCCAAGAGGGTCTACAAGTTGTTAGTGAAAGTTGTCACAAGGTTCAAAGGTCATTGGATCGCACGCATGAGATATATCTTATGGAGGACATCAGGGATGCATATACTCAATAATTATATGTTTGGTATGATTTTGAGGTTGATTGTGATGATTGGTATATGGATAGTTGTCATTTATGGGATGACAACCACTTTCATATTTAATTTGATGACTCTACTCCACCTTCTGTAGAGAACATCAATGTGACAAATCAAGAGCCAGTTATTATTACCAGTGTCCATCCTACATATTCTAAAATGGTATTATTCCTTCCATATTTAGTTACAACCCTTTTCCACTATGTGGATGGATCTTCTTATTTGGATCCACATGACATGTGTCAATTTTTGGAACATCATTTTCAGTTGGTTATTTGGTTCCTCTATATTCTGCATGGAGTTCACATGAGAAATTGGACAAGAGACCTTGGTTTACAATGGTTGTTGGACTACTTCAACATGGTGGCTTTCATTTCTACATGGGATCCTAGTTCTATAGTCTACTTCAACACTATGGTCCACACCTATCCATGGGACCCTGGTATATGGTTGTACACCCTCATAGAAAGTGTTCAGGACAATATTTTCATAGGGGGGATGGAATGTTAGGTAACTAGAGAGGTAGTGGGGGGCCTAGAGGGCCCACAGTGATAAAAGTGGAGTCCATTCCATGTAAGGTGGACTAGGTCCATTATAATATTAAATAAGGCCCACTATGGTAGTTATATATAATAAATGTAAGAGGACTTACTAGAAGGTTATACTTCTATAAGGTTCCTTCTCTAAAATTTTATTAGGTGGTTGGTAGCACTATATAAATGGGTTCAAGAAATCTAATGGGATATGATGAGAAGTATTGTATTTGGAGCTAAATCTCATTAGGAGGTTTCCCCCTCGAAGAGGAAAGTGAAAAGGAGAGGATCTCTTCCATAATAGGATCCATTGTATGGTTTTTCCCTACCTCAAGGGTTTTCTTATAATAAAGTGGTGGTTTTCTATATTGTTACATATATCTTGTGTGGTGATTGTATTCAATATTTTTGTTACTATTGTGTTATTTTGTATTCTTGTCTTTCGTACTTAACATTCAGCCTTGTTTATCTTTCAACTAGTGTATTCATTCAAATGGTGGACCTTGTCATCATCTAGTTGGGTAAGGAATGTATCGACTACTACATTGGATGCGTCAACATGAACATGAAGATTTTTCGACTAGTCAAGAAATCTTAGAATAAGGGTTTCTATTGATTTTTTTAGCTTCGAGAAGGTAGTCTCAGATGACCCTAGGTTTTGGGCATGTGGGAATCATCGTGGGTACCACATCAAACTTTCATTTTGGTGAAAAACCCTTTGGAATTAAGTCGGGGCTTGATGGGATTGGTGATGGACTTTGTGGGCTTGTGTTGGGGCATCACACCCACAAAGAAAGCCTAATTTAATTTTTACTTGTGGAGGGGATTATATGTTGACCCCTAAGGATTGTATATAAAGAAGATAGGTCATTGTGATATTATGCATCATGTAGAGAGTGTGAGACATGATGAAGCTAGCATAAGTGAGTTTGCACTTTTTTTAAGAGGATTGGTGATCTTAGCAAAGGGAAAGTCTACAAGGTGGTGAATCATGATGTGAAGAGATAAGCAAAGAAGGTCACATGTGTGGAGAATTTTTTTTGTACAATACATGGTTTGCATGAGGACGAATCATTTATATATGTGGGTTGCAAAACCACAAATTGTGTATAGGGTATACATGATTTGCAATGCAGAAAACAACCTATGTCTGTGGGTTTCCAATAAAGTGAATCACATATATGGTTTTTCTAGGAAGGTACATATCCGTACACACTGACAAGTTATGTCAGCATCCTATACATGTGGTCTATAACAGATTTGTGACCAGAGGATATTTCCATAATATTTTTGAGGCTTGATATTTTGATTTGTATGGTTATTGAAGGACAAGGTTTTTCCTCATATTTGGTGACATTGAGAGGACTAGTTTTGTCCTCGAATTTGAAGGATTAGAGAAAGAAAAATAACACAATTATTGTGTCTCTTGTGTATTGATGATTCATCTATGATCTTGTTGTTTCTGCTGCATATTTTTCCAGTCAATAATTTTAGTGTAAAGTTGTTCAGTGATAGTTAGATCACTAGGAAGCAATTTTCATATCTGAAATTAGTCACATAGAGTTGCATGTGAAACTTGATAGTTTCTACCAATTTTATCTTCAAAACATCGAAGGATTCATTGCATTCCACACTCCCTACAAATTCTATGTAATTTTTCAAAAAAAAATCCTTTGGGAAGGTAATGTTTGAATAGTTCCTAATGAAGTTCCTATAATATTGAATATGCCCTAGAAATATCCTATTTTTCTTTGTGTTGACAGGTGGTTTTAGATCAAGGATGAATTTGATTTTTCCCATATTGAATTTAATACCATGTTTATAGACAGCATGACCAAGAACTATACCAATAGGTGTTGCAAACATACATTTCTTTATATTGAGATAAAGGTGTATATATAGACACCTTTCAAGCATCATCCCGAGTCACTGTATGTGAATTTTTAGTATAATTTATATTGTCTAGAAAATGAAGTAAATGGCCATTTTTTTTTATAGATGTATTATTTAAATGCTTTGAATAAAATATGAGAAAATACAACATGAGCATTCTTTAGGCTGAAGGGAATTACTCTATAGGTGAAATATCCAAATTTCAATACAAAAGTTGTTTTCTCATTATCTTCTTCTATGATTGGTACTTGGTTATACCATAAAAATGCATCTGTGAATGAGTATAATTCATGCCCTACAAATTCATTTGTCATATCATCTACAAATGGTGTGGGGAACAAATCAATAATTGTCAGTTTTTTTAGTCCCTGAAAATCGACACAGACTCTGAGTTTCTTTGGGTCATGCTTCTTATGTTGCACCACCATTGGGATAGCCCATTCCAATTTGTTGATAGGGTATATGATTCCATCTACCAACATACCATGGATCTATTTTTGAACAATTTATTTATATTTGCGGGCGAATTTATATGGTCTTTTATTTATGGTATTTTCTCTTGGTATTAGCTCACTTTTCATTTCACCCATTTACTTAACCAATACTTTCAAATATTTATACTCTTTGGAAAAGATGTCTTGATATTCCTTTAGTAAATCGACTATTTCATTGGTCTTATTTTCAATATAGTAGTCACCAATGTGAGCCATTTTAGGTCAAACATCATTTGATATGTCGACCTCTCTAAGATTGATTTTGGTGTCCATCCATTTTTTTGGCTTTGAATTGTCTAATTTGCACTCTCATTGATGGAATTTGTTATAAGAAAGAGAGAATTCAACTTGATTTGGTCCTTCCTAGCTGTCTTTCTCCGATACATTTAATATAAATTTCACTTGTTTGGTTATTTTAGGGTGATCCTTCCTCCATCTGAAACTTTTCCTTAGAAATTTTTTGTTTTCCATGTCAATTCAATGTGTAGTGTAAATCCTCTAGTTATGGCATGATATAAAATTACAAGTCGAGGTCAACCCTATGTCGATCTATTCTTTTCCTTTTGTATGTGTTATTTCGGTGCTTGGTTTTTCAATGTCATATTTGATTTCTTTGATTGCTTTAGTCAAGTCGATTTCTAAGGGGTCAAATGAAATGTCTTTGATGAAATTTTCTTTGAAATATTTCCAAGTGAAGGTTTTGTTGCATGCTTATTCTATTTTATACCATTTATAAGGGTGATCATCTAATGTATTGTGAAACGTGTGAGGACATACCCTTATGTATTTGTACCCAATATTTCTCCACTCTCTCTCATGATCTTCAACATGGGTTAAAGGATTGAATCTCGACTTCAAATTGGGTATGTTTGTTTTAGCTCATAGTTTCTTCTCGTTGAATCGTTCGACAAAGTATGTAGTTGCGATAATCCATGTTTGTAGTGAAGATGCATGTGTACCCATATATCTTGTTGCTTTTCTGGTGAATGACTACACCAAGCTCTGTAGTCAATCATGCTCTTTGATCATCTTAGATACTTCATTGACATGAACTAATGGTGATTCTCTCTCCATAAATCGTAGTGTTTTGGTCAAGGTTTAATTGAATTTTGTGGGTATCAAAGTCAAATTTTGTTTTATTTTTTCTCATGTGCTATAGGTACTATTGAAACTGAGAAGCACAAATGAAATTTATCTCTAGGAATGGATTCAATCAACCAACATTCTCTAACTATTGATTCATAGTTTTCTATTTTCCATTCATATAGCTCATTATTTGAGTTTGAGCCTATTAAAAAGGTTGAACCATGCAATAGTTCTCCTTGTAGATTAGGTTCGACATTATCATGATCTCCTTGGATATCTTGATATAATTCCATGACCTCCTTCTCTTCTTCCTAGGTTCTCTCCACGATTTTCCCTCCATGGGGTCCAAGGTTATGATAATTTTATGTCCATTTCCTTTAATTTTGATTCGATCTCTTTCAAGGGAAATGGTTTGTTTCAAATTTATTCCCCATGATATTCCGACCAAAGTCGCGTAGGAGGGGATAACTTCGACTAAATTGATTACTTCGAAGTTGAAAAGTGTTGATATCCCCATAATAATAGTATCTACATTATTTAATATGTCAATGGGTTTGACAAGTTATTGATATGTGAGTTTAATGAAGTTCTTGTATCTTATTAATTCAATTATGAAGGGAGAATATTCACTTGCGAGCCAACGTTGACCACTGCATTGGGGATCATGAATCCATTGACCTCAAGGTCAACCTATGGGTCATAGTCCCCTTGGAGTTTTTCTTGAGTGAGATATATCAAAAAATTTCACGTATTTGGTTCTTCTTTGAATTCTTTTAATATGTTTAGGAGTTCCAATAATAAACTAACCGATTGATTCTCTTTTAATAGATCAAACAATTTTTCTGATAATGCATCCTCATTTTATTCCTATTAACGTGGTTGTCGACATGCTCTTTGCTTCTCCTCCTCATTTTCTTGGTCAAAAAATATGATTGCTTCTTTTATGACCAGTCGTTCTTTTTGTGGATTGGGGTACCATTTATATTTCTTGAGAGGTTTATTTTTTGGTACTCTAGGCACATTGTCTTCTTTACTGATGCTAGATATTGTGATAAAATTTAGATGTTTGGTGTTAAGGAATTCATTATTGGGAATCATTTGCAGGAGGTTGACCATTCTATTGTTTCTCACTTTCTCCAACATGATCTGAAAGTCCTCTGGGGAGTGATTATTGACTCCACATATATTACAAAACTTCAAGTAATTTATGTCTTTCACCAGGTATTCAGGACTTAGATGATATTCCTTTAAGAAGATAAAGAAATAGAATCTATCAATTATTCCTCAACCATGTCAACTATAGTATCTGACTCTTCCTTGGTATATACTACCTTGGCCTTGATAGCCTCCTCCTCTTCCTTAGTATATGGCTCCTTTGTCACATTGATCTTGGATATTCTCTATCATCTATGCATGATAGACATTATGGTAATTTGACTTGTTCTACCCATTGTGTTGGCATTCTTGGGTATTATGGGTGGCTTCCTTATATATGGAACACCATTCTGGTTTTGGATTTTTCATATTATTTGGTCAGTCCTTAATGGTCTGGATTGTGATGACCTGACATATTTCACAATAATACTCATTCTAGACCCTTCGAAAATCTTCTTCTCTTTCATTTGTTTCATTTTATTTACAATAGTATTTGGTGTTTCCAAGATTCATACATATTATACAACAAATATCACTTTGTCAAATGACAAGGTCTCAATCATTTGTTTCATTTTATTTACAATAGTATTTGGTGTTTCCACGATTCATACATATTATACACCAAATATCACTTTGTCAAATGACAAGGTCTCAAAGTGACTTATGCAGCATTTCTAATTTTTCTTTGACTTTTTTGTTTGTATTTGGTATGTTATAGTCTTTATCTTATTCTATATATTGAGATTTTTTTCAGGGTGTCCTCGTAGGTTTGTATTTCGTGTATTTGTAAGGGTGCTCCTCGTAGGTTTGTATTTCGTGTATTTGTAGGGGTGCTTGAATTTGTTGAAGGAGTCCTTACACAAACCATTGTACCCGTAGCTCCTTGTAGATCATGTGGGGGATCTAACTGAGTAGATACTTGAACCTATTGTCATATTCCCTGATATAATCGCCTGAAATTTGTTTGATTTATTTGAGTTTCTAGGTGGCTAAGTGTTTGACATCCTATATTTATAAAAAGGAAAAGAAGCTACATTGAATATTGTCTTTTGTTCTTGTTTGATTTTATGTAAAATTCATGAACCATGTCAGGGATATTCTTTTGAGAGACCCTACAAATTATTCTATCTCCTTTGTTTCATCTAAAATATCCATGGCATACAAGTACTTTTCACATATACACCAATGGATTTTTGGATATTCATCTCCCTCATAAAGAGGAAAGTTAAGATGCATCAATGTATTTGAAGAGGATGTTTTTGACTTCATTTGGGGTTGAATTGGTGTAGTCAACTGTGTGACTGATCTAACTGATCTTACTAAAATTTTCGACTACTTAATTGTTTGACCAATTTTTTTGATGGTTTGATAGCTTCGATGATTTTTTCTATTTTGACTAGTGGCAATATTTTGTTGGTTTGACACCCTTCATATTTATGCTCAATACATTCTCTCTCTTGTGATCATGTCTATTCATTTTGATAGTTTTTCATGTCTATTTTTTCTTCTCACTCAAAATTTTAATTTGACAGTGTGTACATAGTTGTGAGATCCCTAATATGGAGGATTATATTTTCATCATCTTCAAAAATTACTCTATTTCCTTCAACTGAGGGTAGTTTAATCCAAAGTTTGTCAATAATTTTTCCTTGGTCATTTATTTGATAGTATCTACTCATAGACACTATTCGAGGAATTATCTAACTATTGAACTTGTTATATTCATATTGGGATATCTATGTACCATGGGTCTTGACTCATAACATTCCATGATTTTTGCATCATCTTCTAGTTGAAGGGTGCCAAATCAACCCTCAACCAACTATAGTTCTCCATCGAACTCAGGAACCATCAGGGCTACTCCTCTTGTTGCATTTGGTTGGTATTATGATCTATATCTTGAGGGATAAGATACAGAAGGATTGAATTCCAAGAGAGGAGGAGGGAAAACATACAAATTTTCGATGAAATTAATCACAAGAACATTGATTAAAATCCATGAACTAAATATTCCACAAAAGTATGAGAAAGAGAGAGAGTTGGATAAGATATATTCTATTAAGAAGAACTGTTACATGCAATGAGGGCAATTGTGGGACCTCTACTTCCCAACCTTCACCCTATCCCTATTTCCTTTTTATAAGGTGTCATTTTGATGAAGTCAATTTTGATTAGGTTTGACTCCATCAATTACATATATATCAAGTTCCCTTTTACATTAAAATATGAATTTATAACTTATACATATGAACTTAGACTATAATACTCCCCATTATTCAGAACAATCCTCCCCCCTTTGAAAATTATGGTCCCCATCATTTCACCCATGCTAAAAAGAGAGACCCAGTTATGTTCATCATACCATCATGATTAGAATGTGTCGAGTGCCAATGAAGAGAAGGGTTTTTTGTGGTTAACCTATAATCGTGGGTTTGTGGATGACCCATAATTGGGTTGACAATGGAAATTTTGTTGTTGATGTTGATTACATTTTATCAGGTATTTTACATGAGTAAAACAATTACAATAGGATTTAATAAATCCAAAAAATAAAAATTGAAATTAAAAAAAAAAAAAAAAAACCTATTTTCATGATGGTNATAGAAAAAATATCTTATATCATTGGAAATCTATATAAGATATTTTTTCTATTGTATCCTGTGGAGTGAGAAAACTCTTCCTAAAACTCAAGGGATGCATGGTCGCACTGTTTTATAGACCTTAGGTACTTCAGTCAATCATATATCACAAATCAAGAAAATGAAATTCCATAAAAAAAACCATTGAGCTATAATGTGCCCTCTAAAATACTCTATAGATCTCATGGCACCTGTATAAATTTTGCGGAAGATAGCTACCATGTATTCTATCCATTATTGTGCACTTATGGCAAACATATAGTTATGGGTAAGCTGAGAAAGGGATGAAATGAGGTCTCCCAATCTTCCATATGATGCATGTATATTTTCTAAGTCGTAAAATTATTGCATGAATATACAACAATGTTGAATATGAGAGAATTGAGTGAATAGGGCCAAAAAGGATGTCAAGAGTTTATAGAGAATCCTAGGTTGTTGTAGAGGCCATGAAACCTTGGTAGGTAGCATGGAAAACCTAAAAATATTATGAAAATTTTGTATACCAATGGATGTAGTGAATCCATGTAAGGATGCTCCTACAATGGTGAATGAAAGTATAATAGTAGAAAATACTTGTAAATCATGTGGACTAACTATGATACTTACAGTGTATGGCCCAACAAATGGACTCCGAGAGAGCCAAAAGAAGGTTGATGGCTGTTGCAAATATTTGAACCCAAAATATACTTCAAACCCTAGTTCCCATGGATTGGTAACCCACTCTGATACCAATGATCCAAATCTTGAGGGATGAGATATGTAAGGCTTGAATACTAAGAGAGGAGGAGATAAAACATGCAAAT
>JASDQU010500776.1:29328-45966 GCA_032191745.1 Picea mariana | reverse complement strand
GGAATTACTGGCATTTAATTCTAACAAGTCATCATGCAGAAATTGTATATATTGTCTTTGATGGGCAAAAGGCTCGAGGACATCTCGTATTCATGCGCATTAAACCAAAATTTGTAGGCGGATTATATTATCCCTTGCGAGTGTTCATTTCAAAATCATGAAATCCTGTTCACACGGCGTGCCCTTCACACGTTCACGAAACCTCCATTCCTTAAATGCTCTTCGACGTACACGCCACGTTCGCATTTCTAAATATGAAATAAATAAATTTTACTGCTAACCATTCATCATGCACCACCAATACATGTTGTCATTAATCAGCGAAAGGCTCGAGGAGCTTTCCCATTCAGAAGCATTTAACCAAGATTTAACAAAAAGTTACATTATTCGCTCTAACAGTTCATTTAAACCATCATCTGCAACAAAGCAACCTTCTCATAAACCTATGGCATCAACTCGACACCAGTTCTGTGGAGATACAGTGAATACCTTCGGGCAGGAGGACCGGAACTTCCACTGGTCCATGGCATTTTATTATTACTCAACCCCTACCGCAGAGAACCAAGTAATTTGGACCTCTGGGATTGCTCATCTAGGTTGTGTCCCTGAGGTTTTTTACTGTAAGGACCTGGTCTCTTGGTGCGTCGATAAATTTATTGTAGAACAAAGAATTATTCCACTGCACGACGACTCTTTTGTTTCTTTTTCACTTCAGGTCTTATTCCAGATGTTGAAATTGCCCAAGCCAACATTAACATTCAAAGGAGAAGATTGCAAAAAATTCATAGCAAAGCATAATAACAGATTGGACCTCTTGCCCCATTTTTTGAAAAGGCCAAATCTAGTTCTTGAAGATATTACAAGTATGAAAGTTAGTTCATTAAGAAATCCATTTCGGAAAATTGCCTGGTTGTTTACAAGAATAACGAGACATGAGTCCACAGGTACTATTTCCCGCATGGCTCTTTATATTTTGTATTTCACAGTCAACGAACAAACCCTTTTTGATTGGGGTAGGTTAATTTTCCATGAAATATCTTCCCAATTGTCAAGCTACAAAAGGGAAAATAAATTTTATATGTCATCCTATTTAGTTTTTGCAATAGCACATTCCTGTCAATTTTTGCAATTGTCTCTGTCCAAAAAAGTCAACTGCGAATTCCACCCAGTAACATTTTGGTACCAGGCATTGTGGAAGAACAAGGCTTCCCACTATTTTTATGAGGTTTTTAATGGCTTCCTGTCTGTTTTCAAAGTTTTGTTGTTAAGAGAAAATGCTCCCCGCATATTAGAACAGACAACTAGTTTTTTGCACAATAAGGGGACACTCCAACATTTGAATAATTACTCTGTCATAAGAATTTTTGGCTCCACGGAACAACCTTCTCCATTTCATGTTAGGGACATAATTTTTATTGTAGAAGTAGCACATCAATACATCTACTGGTTCCATCTGTTACAAAGGAAGAAAAAAAAAACAGTTCATTCTTCTACCTTGGAAAATAAGGGAGTTCGTCTTGAAAAATGTCAACAAAATTGACGATTTCGCAGCACATTTTAACATCTCCAACCTCAAATATGTTGAAGACATAAGAGGATTTTACCCCTATGATATTTTTAGACAACATTTACAATCACTTGTCCTCGGCGATTGTTTTGTAAATAAACACCTGCCCAAAAATAGAGACAGTGACGGTCCTACCTCTGATACCGGCGACGTAGAGATAGTGCAAAGCTGCACTAAATTGTACACGCAACATGGGAAAGGCCCCAGTGACAAGAGTGTTCAATCTGAAAATACCACTCCAAAAAGTACGACATCTCGGAGCATCGCTCCAATGGCCCATCACAACAACAAAGAAACCTAGAGTTCTTCAAATGGAGGAGGAGATAACGACCCTCCTCACTCTAAAATTGATAGTTGTCACAAGCTTCTAGTAGAGAAGAATAGAAAAAAAAATGTGGGTCAGGAAAAAGAGCTGGAAATTCAGAGTCAGAACATGGAATTTGACACTGATATGGATGCCATGTTCCCCTTCCTTGATCAGCCCCAAGACGACATCCACCATAGCCATCCAATGCACATATCTGTTACCCAAAATTTTGACGAAGATGAATCCTTTGTGTTCCAGAGCGTTGTTTTTTATAGTCGGAACAAAAGATTGATATTTGAGAAAAAAAATGTTAAAAATATCAAAGGCAAATATCATTCAGAGGTTGACATTGCCAACATGTGGTCGTCCCAAATCTGTTAACTTCACACCGCGAACGGAGAAGCACTTCATGATTCCATTAGACGCATGGAGATCCAGAATGCCAAATGGAAGGACTGAGTCAAGGAATTGGAATACTCTTTCATTCCCATACCATTTCTTGTCGATCCTTTGGCAATAGCCATGCGTAGCACCCCTGCACCCAATGTAAAAGCATCATCCACCCTGCTCGCATCCTGTAAAGGATATGTGGAGAACAATATCAAAAAAAGAATGGAACTGGTTACCCAGGCATGGAAAAGATCACAAACCATCGCTTCCCTTGGAAGTAGGGCACATAGCTTGCTCGAGATTTTGCAAGCCGAATTAAAAGATGAAGAAAATTTCTTTTTAAAAACGGTCTTCCCTTTTGGCAAGATTGTCAACAATATGACAGAAGCAAAAAGAAGAGAAGAAGATCTTCCATCCAAAAACTAGATCGGCCAATTGAATGCATGTTGGAAACAAAAAGTAAAGAACCTGTGTCTCATTGTTCAATCATGTGAACAAGCCATAACGAAGAAAGATAAATTATTCACAAAGCTATCAAATATAGAGTTACTAGGGAAAACCAACGACTTCCAAGACCCCCTCTTAATCACAAACTCCTTGCCCTTAACCATGCAAGAGTTCGATAAACATGTTGCTATGTTGAATACCTTGTCTCTGGAAAAGTTTTACATCATCCTTCAATTTGATCAAGCTCACGTCCATGACTGGCTAGTCAAATATGCAGTACAGAATGAGGAAATTCATCAGGCTCTCTCTAATATTTCTATAGACTTCTAGGAATTAGAAAATGAAGTTTTCAACATCAAAATCTAGAATGAGATCAACGTCGCCCCAATGAGAAGCTACATTGAAGAATGGGTCGAAAGGAGATTGAAACAGGCCACCAACGAAAGACAACAGGCAGTTCTCGACATTCCAACAGCCGTGAAGAACATCCTTGAAACCACAATCGTCGTCAACATCAATGAAATGACAGCCAGAAGAAAATATCCAAAGTGTTCATATGTACCCTCACTGCAAGTTTAGTCATCACATCTTTCTTTTTTTCTCAGCCCGGTTATTCCACTTTCTTAAATACAGATGTATAGGCAACCACTTATACCTTTCCATTTATTTTCTTTTGCATTTATTGCACTCTATCTTCTTTCCACAATCCTATTTCTTGTACATATTTCTCTAATGGTCCGTGGGAGCTCCAATCCCAGTCTACATGACAAACGCATTGAAATTCTGGTTTATATGTAACAGACTTTAATTTTTTGGTATATTTCAAAATTTGCAGTAGTATGTAACAAACTTTCATTTTTTCACATACTTGAAATAAAAAAATGCATTTAAATTTTTATATGTTACAGACTCTATTCTTATCTTTCTGCATTATGTATAACAAATGCATTTGTTTTCTAATATGTTAGACTTTTATTCTTATCCTTCAACAGTCTGTATGGCAAATGCATTTAGTCTTTTATATGTTACACACATTTCTTTTTTTATATATTTCAAAATAAATGGCGTTCAACAATGCAAGCGTCATTTACATATACCCCATGTTCAGAAATGCATTAAATTTTTTATATTACTTATCTCCTATTAATTTTATGTCATCATATATCTTTATCTTTCATCAGTCCATATGGAAAATGCATTTAAATTTCCAAATTTAATCTTGCACTGCAAACAATTTTTTTACTTTGTTATATACTTTAAAAAAAAATAGGTTTGTTATATACTTTCAAAAATTAGATGCTGTTGTGCCTACCGACCATCATTTACTTTTTCCCTATCTTTTGTCATATACATTTTGCACAACATTTCCCTGATATACATTTTGCACCAAACACTTCGTTGCTTTCTAACCTCCTTGGCAGGGACTGCGATACCACGCAACCTTGTTTTAAAAGCCATCCTTTTTTTTTTCCAAATTTATTTACAAAAATTTACATTATAAGATAAACCAAAGCCATCTTGTTTTTTTCCAAAATTATATACAACTCATTTACATTATAAGATAAACCAAGGTAAATTTATTTATTGTTTAAATATGGACGATGATTAAATATTCATCATTATATAAAATGTAGTTATCGGATATAAAATGCGTGGGAAATTATATCAGTAGAGTTCATCAAGAGGGCACTAACTCCCTTTAGCTCAAGGTCAGGTATTAATGTTGCGTCCAGGTATCTAGATTAGATATAAAAGCGAGCAATTTTGTTATGGAAGATGAAAGCCAATTTTATCGAAGCAAATGCAATTTACATATTGTTTGTTTGTTGATTTGACATCACTTCAAATACTTTCCAAGGTTTGATAATAATATTGAATTATGGAAAAATGAATAGACAGTTTTATTAAATTGAGAGAGTCCTTGGTTTGCAAATGTTTGTCTCCATATAAGGAGTTTCATCAGAGCGATGACTTGGGAAAAACTTCCAAAAATTCCACATGAATTGTGACTCAACGGACTTTCGATGGATAACAAAATGCTATAGGAATGATATGTGATGCTAAGCATTCCTAGAAGGGTCAAATTGTTTAATTAGCGTAAGTCAAAGGGAAGCTTGTTTTTGGAGAGATGTGGTCTATATTGACAAAACAAAACCACCTCTTCATAGAAATACTCTCCCCTTCCCAGAAGGAGGGTTTGAGCTTCCAATGTCAACTTATTCGATATCTTACCAATAACCATGTGTCTAAATATTCCCACTAAATCATATCGAATCTTGTAAAAATGGCATGGGACCTTGTGTCTTTATAGTGAAGGATACCAGTTATGAATTGGTTCAATTTTAACATCAATATCCCATTTTGGAGCCCGTTTCTCAAACAAATTGTACAAAAAAAATCCATAACAAGATAAGAAGACATGAAAAATATTCTAGTTTTATGGATTTTTTTGACAACTAATGGGCAATCTAGTTGAATTTCAGCTCATCCCAATCAAAAATTGCACATTTATGTAAAGTGTGATATATGACATGCACAAATTACATACTTAGGCACATGTAAGGTGGTTTATTGGTTGATGACAGGTCTAACCACTGGAAGTTGTAAATCTTAAGAACCACATTAATAGGGAATAATTGGGTGTGATAGATATGTAGCAGAGCAATATTAATCGGTGAATCAATATAGATGCTCCAAAAAAGGGTGGCATGGAGTATTACCACAACAAGAGGCAATGCTTTGAAAATGGAATAAGTCAAGAATTGTTGTTTTCCCTTTGTTTTTGGTTGTTTGGATTTTTTTATGTTTTAAGTTTTTATTTTATAAAGAATAAAAGAATGAAAGAATATGGATACATTGTAAGAAAGGAGATAGGTGCCCCACAATAATGCAACCAAGCAATTCATTCTTTCATTTGTGGAGAGAGTGACGGTGAATGAAAGAGGGTAGAGGTGGGGCACCAAGGTGAATCTCCTTAAGGGAAAAAATTAATAGTGGTATAAAAGAAAATGATCTTTTGGGCATGGATGAGGCAAAGGGATAATGGCATGTGATGAAGCAAAACATGATATACCAATTTGATACAAAAAAACTCGAGAGTCTAAGGGAAAATCCAGCGATATGATGAGAAGGAAGCATGAAGCTATCTCTAGGATGCAAACTATATGGACTCTTGAAACCAATGGGGAGATAGCAACATGGGTGTCGACATGTAATGGGGTATTGATCCTTAGTAACCCATGAAGGTGGAGCATTATTTTTGGAAAAAGAAAAATGGAATAAGGATGGGCTAGGCCATGTGTGTGTGGGGTGGGGGGTCTGAAAGGCATATTTAGGAGATGGAAAACAAGGAAAATGCAACATAATTAGAAAATATATGTTATCTAGCTTGAAGAAGTATACCTGAAGGGATGAACTTGATGAAAAATGGTGGGAAAAGGTGTCTCCAATATGAAAACACCTACACACATGAAACACATACTACAATGCAAAAGTACTTGGAAAAATAAAACCAAAGGTGCAAAAAACCAAGTTGGTGAGCTCCTAGGACAATGAAAAAACTTCATGGGAAAATGGCTCCCAGATGAAGTACCAAGTCATGGAAAACAAATGGAACCATGTGAAAGTGATCAATAAAATGAATCCAATGGCATAGGAATCAAAGCTCATGGTCCCCTGTACGAGAAAAAAAAAATTGAGGGAAATTGTATAAATAGGGCTCATCATGAATTTTGAAAATCATTTCTCCCATTTCGATATAGTGGAGCAGTTGATGCCCTAAACCTTTCATATCTCACTATTGCAAATTCAACTATCCATTAACATCACAAAAGGAACAAGGTGGTATAACCTGAGTAGGTGTGATGGTTTGAATGTCCATAGTTGGCTCATGTGTATAGTGCACCTAGTTTTCTTGTTCATACCCCTAGCTTCCTATCCCTTTGCTAAATCAATATGTATGACGGGATCTTGAAGTCGCTCCAAGGTTCATGATAAGAGAACACTTGAAGGTTGCCCTAGAGTTAATATTAGATGGTGAGGTGGTGTCAAGAACATAGAGGGAGAAGGGGGGTTAAGATACCCACTAGGTATTCCTAGGGTGAATCTAAGAAGGCCCAAAGTGGCCATCACAAAGGTCCCAACCACACCTAGTGGTGGGAAAAGGAAAAGGACTAGTGTAATGGGAGATCATGGGCATGGGTTTTGTCCCAATGGTGGCATAGTGGTCAAAGTAGAAATGGGATTTTTTGTCAACTAAGAAGGGGTCTCAACACAAGATGATACACCCAATGTGGCCAATGCTTGGTCAAATGATGTAATGGTACACATGACAGATGATCCCATTGAAGATACTTGGAGTGTTCTGCCCTGATATGTCCCAAGAAATGTAGATTCTTTAAAATTGTCGAGGCCCACCTCAATGTAAGATGAAATTGGTTGATTACCCCCAAGGGTATGCAAAATATTTTCCAAATTGGTTTGTGGTTTAGGATCATAATATATGAATTGATCCAAGGACATGATCTTCCCATCGTGTGGAAATATCATGGTGTGGAAAACCAATGAAGCAATCACATTAATATAATACATATTACTGCAACCAAGGAGAATATTGTAGTCAAGTGGGGCATCTACATCACCTATATCAATCAAGAAAACCTTACTTGTAACGTCCCCTGGCCATCGACCCTTGTCGGGTAATGCTACCCAGACAACCTTAACTTTGCTTATACTGCTCTGATACCATTTATGTGATATTCACGGCCTTAAACAACAGGCCAGACCCTGCGACCTAGTAACTTTTCAGAAATAATTACATATAAAACTTAACCGAAAGATAGAGACAACATATGGTATTCACACTTATAAATATATATCTATATAATGCAATTAAACAGATATCAATTCTCTACTCATACACATGTTCATGCGGAAGCAACATTAACACATACATGCAACATATATATATATATATATATATATATATATATATATATATATACATGCATTACTCATTAATTTTAATGCAAATACAAATAAACAGCATATAGCGAACACATAATTGGTACTTGTCTTTTAATAGATGACCACTAATTGTGTGCAGGCCTTCCACGAACCTCCCAGTCTTAGACCACGCTACTCATCATGCTCAGCAGTGGGTCACCCCCGAGCTGGGACTAAACTCCACTGGGCAAGGGAATTCTAGGCTTGGCAAGGACAACAAGGAAGTTGAATCGAACAACAGGAAGGATCTTTTATCCCAACAGTCACTTACACCCACAACCCACAGATCCTCATTCCCACACGCCTGCTCCACCCCAGGAGAGTACACCTTCACTAATACAAGTCCATCAACTACTACACCTCCCTTACCTTGGGCTTCAACAACAGGCTAGACCATAAGTCTCAAAGTACTGTAGCTGCTATGGGACTCCCTTCCAGGAGAACTCACTTCCAAGCAAACTCTCTCACCTGGGAGAGTTGCTCACAGGCCTGGAAACCTGCTTCTTCAATTCAACTCCTAAGAAATACCACAAAAACATTCAACTAACACACGGGTGACGACTGCAACAGAAAATGGATATGGCACCGAAAATGGAAACAACCTAACGCTAAGACACAACACGGCTCAGGCGAATACAAATGTGTTGGGATTCACAGAAGACACATGGGATAACTCAAGTACGGCTGCAGTATTCCAAAAGTGAATCTTCTAGGATAGATACAGAGGTGATGGTGATGGAGAACTGGTTCTATGTGTGAATCTCTGGTTAATCGGGAAGGGTGACAAACTTCTAGAGAATCGTAAGGGTCGTGAGGAAACTCGAAACTGGTCCATATGCAAGGATGGGAAGAAACGCCTGAATGGGAAGATAATCCCCAATGAGATGGCTTTCCCAACTATAAACATCATGTGCCCAGGTTGACACATGTCTTCCTGAAGCCGCATGAGTTCCACTTAGCACTCGTTCCCCTTTTTCCTGGGAACTTAGGACAACACGGCTTATGTCAACCATAGCCTTTGGGAACTAATAATAAAATATTATTCCCTTAGAGGTAATCCCTCTAGATTATCCCCTAGGCATAGACTCTTAGCCCCCTCCTTTACCATACCTATTGAAGCTTAGTCCCCCATAACTCTTTCTTCATGGTCGGTCTACACGCAACAGTGTAATTTTATTAACGATGGGAGTATTTACATATATAAAATCAGGCTCATTGGACTTAGCATCTGGCTCACCAGCCTAATAAACACATAAGTCTCTTAGCTTATAACCACTTGGCTCACCAACCTATAAAAATAATTACAATTCAGTAGGGCTCGGACTTGGGATGTTACATTACTAATAACTCGATGGGGATATTTTAGTAAAATCTTTATAGTTGGGAAGGATGACCATCATAAGCACATAAGGTAATGGTTGATGGAAGTACCTTAGGAGATCCTAACTTCTTTCATACATTAGTGGACATAATTCATGTGAACACACCTTCATCAATGATGCAACAGTCGATGATAATATTTTTAATGGTAATCACGATCTGAAATACAACAAATGGGAGTAGCCAAGGGTCTGCTTTATCTAATTCAATGGTGATCCACCTAGAATTTGAAGGTTCAATGGTTCTCAATGATGAGAGTAAGGAATTTCATTAGGAATGATAGGTCTTAAGGAGCTCTAAAAACTAAGGTTAACATGGTGGTGGGTGATTTTCCATGTCATCCACAAAATTATAGTTATGAGTGGCCCTCGCTTGTGGGTTGGCAGTAGCATGACATAAAGGTCCATTTGATAATTTAGGAGTATGGTCAACAATAGGCTACGAGATCTACAAGGGAAACCCAATGGAGGGGTATGTCATCGTATTCTAGTGGAGGGGGCTCAAGAGGCATTCCATATTATTGGTTGTGGGACTAAAGGTGAATATCCATAGAGTTCATCTAAATGTTTTGGAAGGATTAGTCTCCAAGTGGTGAATATCTAGATGGTTGATTAGAAGATGGGACTGCTTGATGAGTAGCTACAAGCCCTTGTGGTGGAAATGAATTTTGCAACACTATAGGCTAAGAAGTAGGAGGGTGGTTTGGTTGTGTGTAACCATGCCCCTGTGGGGGGTTAACGATAAATCTAGCCATTGATTATCTTAAATGTCAAATCTCAAGTAAGTAAGGGAAATGATGACTATAATGATTGTGTTGACCCTAAATAGTGCAAGAGTGATTAGTTCAAATCCAATTATTCTCGCCTTGCTTTAGTAGATTTTTGGGATCCTAAGTCTACTTTATGATTACCCTCGATATTAGCAGGTTGATTCAATAGATTCCCTCTATCCCCAAAAATTTGGTTCAACATCTTACTCTTCCCTTTGTTACTTATCCCTTTATTCTTCAAATTTTTGGGATTGGCTATATTTTGTTGGCTAAAATCTTGGCATTGTTAGGGAGAAGAAATTTGAACTAGATTAATTTGAGACAAGAGCAATGATTCTTGAGCTATCGAGGGTACTAGAAAAGGACCAAGAAAAGGGTAATATGGATTTTGAGGATGTGAGCCACCATAAGAGGTGCTAGGACCATATGATGTGGAAGTTCCACTACAATATGGTTGACCAATACACAAAGGTATATGCACATGTGGAGGTGCATGAGATCTGGTGTAGGGGGTCTCAGTACTTGAATGGAAGAATGCAACCCATTATAAGGACTTGTTACCCCCTCTCACCTAGGGTTAACTAGAGGAGATCATTCTCCATGATCCACATTGCAGAAAATGATCCCAGAGATGATGATCAACATTCTCCATAGACATTTGTGCCTCAGATGCCTCCCCCCTCATCATTTCTTAGCTCATTCACTTGATCAACATGGTTCATCTGATGATGGTGGTAAAATACACATGAGGTACATTAGTCATTATTTCATACAAAGTGTTACATTTAATGCATTAGGAATTTAGGTGAGGATCATGGGTTGAAGTCAAATAATGGATAATGATGCATGGAAGTTATACTTTTTGCCTTGTTTCACCTTGGTGGCCATCATATGTGTCCTAGTCAAGTGTTTTCACTCTTGGGAAACATGGGTACTACTAGGAGGCCTTAATAGGGGTAACATACCATTTTTTTCCATACTTAACACATTCCATCCACATTCCTCCCATTGTATTATCTTCTGGAAGTAGTTGTGACATGTATCCCAAAAAGGTTTGTACCTTCATCCTCCTATGAAAAGAAGGGGCTTGAATGCCCAAGTTTGATGCAGTTGGTAAAATAATGGAAAATGAAATGGGATGACAAATGATAAATCAAAATACAAAACATTAACTTGATCTCTAACCCCTCACTATGAGGCCATCACCCCAAGTCCTAATGCATTGAATGCTTATCAAGCTAAAAGAACTTAATTGAATCCTAGTAAAAATAAATGCATAAACCTAAAAAGGGTCTTGCAAAGAAATACATTAATATCAAAAGGCAAGAATAGGGGTTTGGAAAGAAATAGTGCCAAGGAAAGGGTAACTCAATGCATCAAGCGCTCCCTCTACAAAAGCATCATGGAGGTGAGCCTCACATGTGGCCTTGCATGTCAATGACACAATGACCATGAATTAAACCCCATGTCATATCATTCACTTTGATGGGTTTCTCGAGAACTAATCCTCTACTTGGGTACTGGCACACCTAATAGGGTCTTGTGATGGTCCTCCCATACCTAAACTTGGCAAATTGCATAAATTCCTAAGCCAGCGTGGAGTTTGAAGAGGATACCTAATGTGAATTGCTTATGTGGATTTTATATTCAATTGTGGCTTACTTTTTATGATTATAATTGCTCTTTTATCCATAATGGTTGGGATTACCTGATTTTATGAACCCTTTTTTGATGATGATGCACCCTTGGAGATGGTCCTATGGAGGACATTTTGGTTCTTCTACCTTGGACATTACACATTGTATGGAGGACGTTGGGTCCCTGATGATGAGCGTTGAGCTACTTGATGACTTGGCATTCCCTTTCACACCTCTTAGCACCTCTTGGACTTGGGACGTTGCATTGATGGGCTAGGACATTGCACATGCAACTAGACATGCCACATGAAGCCCCTGATGATGTCATGCACCCTTTGAGAATGTTATAGCTTGGATTCATGATGTGGCATGTGATGATGGTGATATACCCCTTTGGAGGGATGATGGAGTCCTCCTCCTTCACGACGTCAGAATTTTCACCTAGGACATTGCATATCTAGAGGGTGACATCATGCTTGGAGTGATATGACTTTTGATAAAGTCAACCTAGCACATGGGTGATGAGTTGGCACCTTGTTGATGATGATATGTGACCCTATTGATGACAGGACATGACCTTTGACAATGCGTTTCACCTTTTCAGGGTGGACATGACTCTTGGATCTTTTGTACCCCTTGAGGAGATGATGCCACCCTCATTTGGCACTTTACACTCACACATGTAGCCTTTTAGGAGGATGTTTTGATGTTTTAGCATTGTATTTTCATTTTGGAGGCACTTTTGGGGGTCAACTTAAGACCTATCCACCTTGTATCATGGATTTACATGTTTTAGGGGCTTCTTAGGAGGATATACGCTTGGTTACCTCATATATATATATATATATATATATATATATATCCATTTTGTAAATCATAACTCATCCTGTGGAGAATCATCACTATACTTGTCTTCTTTCTTTCTCTTTCACCATGGAGAACTTATGTGCCTTGTTTTGGAGATGATCTTGTGGATTCTTTTCAAGTTTTGTGGATGATTTCATGGTTAGGGTTACATGGATGCTCATTGATTTACCTAGTAAACGCTCTTTCTAAGTCATTGATGGTTTATTTCTTGATGTATTAAGTGAATTTCTTATCAAAGTGGTGATAATTGCATGCTATTTTGTATTTTCTTGGATAAACCTTATCTTGAAACCATAGGAAGTTTTGTAGTGGACTACCTTCCCTTGTTATCATTTGTTTAAATCTTGTTGAAGGACATAAGGGTATTTCTAGGGTTTGTAGTGGACTACCCTAATCTTATTCTTATAGGCTAAAATTCTAGGGTTTCCAGTGGACTAATCTAGGGTTTTAACCAAAATCCATTTGATCTCTTGCTAAAGGTTGTTAGAAGACATAGGACGACCTGTTAGGGTTTGTAGTGGACTACCTTGAGTTTATCTTCTAAATAATTAACACCTATGGTTTGTAGTGGAAGACCCTAGGGTTTAGTTCTTAGGTCTTCTTCTTGCCTATGCTCTCTAAGAAAGTTGCATCTTTAACTCCATATACCCAAGGAAGCTAAACAACACTAGTCTTTGTCCTCTTTCAAGTAACCTTAAGCCCTAGGTGTACCTGTCTTTAATGTTTTATGGTTATATTAGGACTTACCTTCAACATCCAACCTCTTCTTAGCTCAACGTCTAGGGTTTGTTGGCATTTTTCACCCTTAGAATCTTCCTTAAAATAATTTATTGTATTGATGTTTCAATTGTCAGCTTGTTAGGGTTTGATGTCTTGAATGTTTTAAGATTGTTTCATGCCATTTACATTTCAACAAGAATTTGTTATCTTAACCCTAGTTTTGGCTTGAATTTCCATCCCTCTTTCATTGCATGTCTATTGGTTCCAAGGGATGTTATATTTCTATTGTTGTAACTTGTCATATTGTTCAAGTTATCATATTTTACTACAAGTTTTATGAAAACCATATCTTTTCTTTCAATTTGTAGTGTTTTTGGGCATTCATTTGACTTATTCAACTTGGTAATTATCATTTATTGTCTTAGATACCTCACACAGAAATATGGAACTTCTTTACTTAACCACCTTGTGTTTATATTGAACCTTGACTTAGTGGTGGTATATTTGAGTAACTAACATAGGAGGTTGTAGATTTGACTTGTCTTGCTATAGGATTTCTTGAAGTTACTAGGGAAGCCTCCCTTGTGTTGGATTCCATCCTTCACTAAAGTGAGGCAAGTAATTGCTAAGGTGACATTGGCAACTACTTCCAATAGTTACACTTGTCTTGCACCTTGTGATAGCTTTGCACAAGGGTTATAGATCAGGTGATAACAAGACTATTTGGGATGGCATGGGCTTAGGTGGATACCCATATGAAGGTTAGTGACACAAAGTCATGATCGACCATAATGGTTACTAGAAATGATAGTATCAATAGAGAAATTAATTTGGCCATACTAAATGGAAGCTTGTGAAATAGATGCTAATAACACTATTATTAGCATGGATTACCCCTAGCATAGATTTCTTGGAAGAATGACTACAAGGGGAATCTAGGATGATGATGTATAAATACCTTGATTTGGCATAAACAAGTTCAAATTGTTGGGATCTAAGGATGCCTTCTTTTTTTTTAGGCATAGTGGTGGCTACATATTTGACAATGACAAGGATAAGGGACTTTGAAAACCAGTCTAATAGGATAGGGAAATTGAGGTCAATCTTATAGAAGCTATGTCTTCTAAGGCACTTATGGATATGATCAATGATATGGGTGGCTATAGTTCGATGGAAACTAGTGAGAATATCAACTCTTACATAGTGATGGATTAGTAATTGAAATAATGTAAGTATATCCTTAGCTATGGACTCAAAGGTGGCATGGGTGCTTGCTAGTTGATTGATATAACATTTTACAATAACTCTTATGAAGGTGCATTAAAATAACCTTATCTTAAAAAAATATTTTGTGATACAATTGGATGAGCACCATAGATGAAAAGAAATGATATGGTTGGATGGATATTCCATTGCATGAGCCTCAAACTTTAGAATGTCAAAGGGAAGCTTGACTAGCACGGTACTATGAATGAGGCATGCAAGGAAAACTTAGTGCACAAGATCTCTCAATATTATGAAACAATATTGTGATGAGTAACAAGTGGAAACAAGTTCTACTCAAGGGAAAGAAATCATAGGAAGGCTATCAAACACATGCAAAGGTGAAGTAAATTGGTCTAACACACCAATGTCCAATGATGGGGATCCTATGGAAAATTTGGACAGAAGAAGGTTGAGATGCAACATTATAAAGGGAAGATACGAACCTACATGTCATATTAGGAATATACCTCATGGAGCTAGCCAATACTAAGAGAATAATCCAAAAGTACCATGAAATCCAGTCCAAGGTCCTGTACATGAAATAACCACTTGAAAATATTATAAGATTTTTCATGAACTAATATCTCAATGTAAGTGTTCTAAACCTTGGACTACTCGACCACTTCTCATTCGATGGAAAAATCAATAGTATCTATTATGGAAAGTTGGACCAAGATATCCTCCTTGAAAGAAGATAAAGTAGGCAAAGAGGCATGGAAACTATCATTTTCATCATCAGGGATATGGTTTATAGGTTCAACATCATATTTTTCCAATCCAAAGTTAGTCAACATATCTCCCAAAATGGTGTTCATCCATGAATCCATTTATCATATTCTTCGTGAACTATTAAATCAATGTAAGTGTTCTAAACCTTGGACTATTCAACCACACTATTGTTCTATGTAGAAAAATAAACAGTGTTGTTATGACAAGTTGGGTAGCCAAGGTATCCTTGTTCAATGAAAATGAAGTTGGTATGATCCCAAGGGGGGCATATATGGGGTTACTACATGATCTCTATATATACATATTTTCACATTTCACATCTGAACCCTTAATTATTAGAACAACTACTATTACATATGTGTTTACCCATTACATGTATAGTTAACCCCATACATGTACCCCCCGGGGTCATATCATATGCACTTAAACCCATATATGCCCCCCTTGGGGTCATACAAAAGTAGGTAAAGAGGCATAGAAACAATTGATATGATCAATGGGGATATGATCTAAATGTTCAACATCATTTTCATACAATCCAAAGTTAGTCAATGTATCTTCCAAAGTAGTTACTAAGCCATGGATTCACTTATCATATTCTTCATCAATTATTAAATCAATATGAGTGTTCTAAACCTGGACTATTCAACCATATCTCATTTGATGGCAAAATCAACAATGTTTGTTATGGAAATTCAGGAAAAAGCTGCCCTCTTTCAAAAAATAGGAAGTAGTTAAAGAGGCATGGAAACTATCAATATCACCAATGGGGATATGGTTTAAAGGTTCAACATCATATTAGTCCAATCCGAATTAGTCAATATATCTCCTAAAGTGGTTATTGAGGCATGAATTCACCTATCACATAAGAGATTTCTATACAAAAGGCATAAAACTTCATATTGCAAGAAGGTGGCCTTGAGGGGTTTATTTATAATTGGTAATTTCTTCCCTCTTAGACCACCATTTAAGGAGGAGCATATGCTTGTATGTCCTATCCTAGAATGATCGACCACAATATGGTGATACTTGAATGTCATAAAATAGTAAGAATTTGTGTGGAGGATATTAACATTACATGCCTCCAAGTGAGATCAAATAATGTAAGTTGAGTGAAAAGTTCTTTCAAACTTAGTACTCTTGATTTAAGATGATGTATCTATATTTAGCAACATAATTCCTTTTCGATATATTTGGGTGAAAAAGGATCACAATTTGACATCTAATACTTTTGTTTCTTATTCTCTAGTTGGGGAGTAAATGATTTCCCCTTCTTCGAGGACATTCCTTTTTGCATTTCCATTTATGACATGCAGCACTGAAATGTGCCTATAAATACTCTAAATAATTGTGACTTCTTATTATCAGATAAGGCGTTGAAGAGAAGGAAGATTCATACATTGTGACAAAGCATATGAAATTTACATTAGTGCTTGTATTATTAATAATCCATGTAGATCGTAAAAAAATTATGCTTTATGATAATGCATATCAAAATCTTGTCATGGATTGTTAATAATACAAATATTATTGTAAATTTGATCCTATTTTATTT
>JASDQU010500776.1:15762-27162 GCA_032191745.1 Picea mariana | reverse complement strand
GTGGAGGATATTAACATTACATGCCTCCAAGTGAGATCAAATAATGTAAGTTGAGTGAAAAGTTCTTTCAAACTTAGTACTCTTGATTTAAGATGATGTATCTATATTTAGCAACATAATTCCTTTTCGATATATTTGGGTGAAAAAGGATCACAATTTGACATCTAATACTTTTGTTTCTTATTCTCTAGTTGGGGAGTAAATGATTTCCCCTTCTTCGAGGACATTCCTTTTTGCATTTCCATTTATGACATGCAGCACTGAAATGTGCCTATAAATACTCTAAATAATTGTGACTTCTTATTATCAGATAAGGCGTTGAAGAGAAGGAAGATTCATACATTGTGACAAAGCATATGAAATTTACATTAGTGCTTGTATTATTAATAATCCATGTAGATCGTAAAAAAATTATGCTTTATGATAATGCATATCAAAATCTTGTCATGGATTGTTAATAATACAAATATTATTGTAAATTTGATCCTATTTTATTTCGAGTTTTATATCATCAAAAAGGTTATAACTACATCCAAGATACTTGTTTAAAGATTTGATGTTCCATGGAATGTTTCAAGTACTCCATTCAATTGTATTTATTTTAAAACATGGCAATGGATTTTATGGAATATTGTTTTTGTGCACAAACACATTTAAAACAAGTGTTGCATGGCAGCGTAGTCTTTCCTAGCAATAAACTAAGTTACTATGCAGATTTAAATGATACTTAATTCTTGCAAAAAAATATTATTTTCACCCAAAATTTTTACATATTTATAACTAAATTTAGCAGAATTTGAATCATCAAAATGAAACTCACAAAAACACCTTTAAACATAGTTTTGAGTTAATCCATAATATTAACCAGTTTTAATTAAAAAACAATTCCATAAAATTCAAAAATAATTACACCTTTACCTTTAAAAGTCCATATATGTATTAATTGTATAAACAAAATTTCATCTTGAGGAAATCATTTATAGGAAATCATTTATATGTGTATTTATTTACATATTCTTTAATATAATAATGAGAAAATTGTGAGTTGCACATAAACATTTTTATAATTACATTAAAAAATTATAGCCTTCGATATAAAAGTAGTTTAAAAGTCTCAAGATATAATACCTACCCATTTATATGTTTATGCCCATGCCACAAATAAACAAGATAGAGGTTTTAAATGATTAGGACGTGATTATATATAACCATAGTTTTCACTTTGAAGTATGAAATAAATAAAATTTTCCAAACTTCACCGGATTTAATTTGTAAAATGTAAATTTGTATGTGATTGAAATGTCTGGATATAATAAATAGAAGCCTGCAATGTCTTTTGTCTGCTTCGCTTAACAGTGCAACGAAAACGAACGTTGGGGATAGGAGCACAGATTCAAACAATGTGTGTAGCCTGGCACAATGTCGACAAAGATGTTTCATAGTTGGAGATTAATATTTTAAATTAAAACTTCTTTAACTACATACCAAGGAGTAATGAAATTAATAGTTGATTAATAATAAACTATTAATGCAGAGGTATACATCCACCACCTCCACGCCATATAAGAGTGTCATGCAAGCTACCAAAAGCTCGATAGTACAATCGTTGGCAAATTCATTAACTGTGAATTATCGATTAACACGAAGTCAGATTAAAAATATTAACCAATTAAATTAAAAAAATAAAAAATAAAAAATTATTTTATATATATTTAATTTTAAATATATATATATATATATATATATATATATATATATATATGCCAAAAGGCATACACCTATTGGCAATGGGCACAATTAATCATCTTTTAATCTCAAATTTTAATTTGATGGTTAACAATTGAAGATGTTGGCATATTCTTAGTCATCCTCCCAAATCATTGAATGTCATTTACTCT
Source organism: Picea mariana (assembly GCA_032191745.1). Taxonomy (NCBI): domain Eukaryota; kingdom Viridiplantae; phylum Streptophyta; class Pinopsida; order Pinales; family Pinaceae; genus Picea; species Picea mariana. Next base: position 25,264 of record JASDQU010500776.1, on the reverse strand, counting down.
TCATAACTTCTTTGTATTTTTTAATGCATCCATTAAATTATTTACTTTTTAACATTAACCTAATCATATTAAGAAATTACTGTATCATCATATGATTGCCACGTTTAAATGATTAACCTTTGAGATTACCAGGTTTGAATTATTAGTGCACACTACTTCAACTTCATTGACATGTATTACATAGGCAGGCCACGTTTCCATGAGCATCACGGATTTCCTAAATGTCTGTGTGTTTCATTCTCTATCCCCAGATTTCATTCTCTGCGTGTTTCATTCTCTACCCCCAATTTCATTTTGTGCATGTCATTCAATGCGTTTCATTTTGTGCGTGTCCGTGGAGCGTGGTAACGGATGCATCCGCTAACATTGAATGCAGTGAGGAAATGTTAATGGAGCAAGGTCATCCATTAACATTGAATGCATCCAGATGCAGGAGCGAGGTCGGCCATTAACATTGAATGCATCTGTTAACATTTAATGTTAATGGAAAAAATTCTGGACTCCACTCAAGTTGATAGAACTTCGACGATCTTATTGTAGAAGATTGTTGCAGCTGGAGCGAGTATTCAGAGGTAAATGAAGAATCATTTTGTGATGGGACTTCATTTTTATATTTCATTTTCAAAAGTTGATGACAAAAGAATATCTTTGTCGAATTCTTTAGAGGAAAGAAGGATCTTGGATCTGGAAAATAGAGTGGATAGGATCCTTGTTCAACATATGAATAACGTTTGGTTCAGATTTTCAGTCCTAATTTAAGTTTTTGAGCACAAATTTGTTTTTCTTTAATGAATGAAGAAGAAAATAATCTAAAATCATTTTTGGTTGCATAGAATTAAGGAGTTCGTTGAAGTTTTCCTTCACAGATTTACCTTGTTTTGGAGAAGTAAGCTTAAATTATTTAAAATCTCTTAGATAATTTAATTTGGTCCTTGATTAGATAGAAGGCGATGTGTAGAAATAATGTTTCTAAAGGAAAAGAAAATGTTGATTGGATATAGAAGATTTTATTTATAAATCTTAATTAGGGTTTATGTTAAAATTAGGTTTAATAAATTAAATATGTCTTTCGACGTTCATCAACGACAACCACAATTATGTGGTTGTGCTAGTTAATTATTAAGTTAAACATTGAATAGAGGATACAAATATAAAGTCAACCCTAAACTAATATGAATTCAAATAGTGAACCCATCGCTAGAGTCCCTCAGGGACTAATAACATAAATTGAATATTGGATTATACTCTTGGTGCACTATTGATTGTTTGGCATTAAATACAATGAGTTCATGGGAGTTGATTCCTTTCCTCCACTAATTTGTACGTATGTAAGTCAATATCGCGCATCATGCATTATTGATTGTTTGGCATTAAATACAATGAGTCAATGGGAGTTGACCCCTTTCCTCCACTAATTTGTATGTATGTGAGTCGATATCGTGCATAATGGTTACAAGGTAATAAAAGTGCATTTAGATGTTAGAAAGAACAAAAAATGGTATTTTTTTATATGTATCTTATGGATGGGTGTTGTCTAGCTGTTTTATAAAATGATTTTTTTTTTCGTCAGAATCCAACAATATAAATTTACATGAATCACTATTTTTTGTTGTTCAAAATCCATTTTTGAATGAAAAAATGGATTCAGAATGCTGGAAAATCCCTAGGGTACTCGGATTATACATAAATAATCACTCAAATCTACGAATCTAACAATTTCTCCCCAAATTTCAAGCAAATGTCCCCAGAAAAAATCATCATTTCGTAGAAAATTTAGCGTACAACTAATGGATGTACTTATTGATCCATATATTCATTTTGGGTTATTTATCATCCACATTATTTTTTTCCAATAGGAAATTCGCTCAATTATATTAGTGAAAATATAATTTTTTTACATCTTCATGACCATGCAAATGTTCATAGCAAACTAGTCTATAGACCATGCTCAGAAACATATACTACTACATCCCCAAAAGAACCCGAAATTCACAAGAACCAGCACGCAGACTGCAAAATGAGATACAAAACATGGATAAAAACCTTAACAAAAACCAGAAAGGAAACTAAACCAGATGTCACACACCCCCAAAGGACCTCAAAGTGTTTACCCAACACTGCACTCCCCCAAAGGACCTTAAAGTGTTAAATAGAACACTCCACGCCCCCAGTGTGGACCTCAAAGCTCTGGTCCAAAATCTCTTCTAGCCAAGGAGGAAGAGGTCAAGAGGGTATAGAAAAAACCAAAGAGATGACAAACCACCCACTGCAGAAAACCCCGGAAGCCTCCACCATCGCAATACTCTGATGATAAAACCCACCGCCCATTTGGAGAGGAGCCCTCTAACACCAAGAAGGCTGCCCGGGAAGAATTTGGAGCCTCACCAAAAGATGTTACAGATTAGGTTGCAACTGCTTTGGTAGATGCATGGTGGAGTTCGGCCCCGAACAAGAGGCAGACACTACAGGGTATCTGTCTCCATCTGAAGAGCCTTGCCCATAGAGCCATCGTAGAGCCCACATGGTTTGACCCTCCTCCACCACTGCTGGACCCTTGCTTGCCCTACACTCATCGCACTGCAATCCATCTCACCCTTCACCCTCTGCGCCACGCCTCAAGCCAACTACCTTGGTAGTGGCCCTTGCCCTTGCCCCCACACTCCCTGGAAGTTTCCAATGACCTTGCCCACGCTTTCCCTTCTACATGGATCCCGGGATGCAGCTAGAAAAACCCAGCCACAAAGCCCCTCGCAGAGCGTTTCCCTCCTCTACCTTCCCGCAGAGTGTTTTACAAAAAGACCTATCATCCACATTCTATAATTACATCCAAGCTAATATTTCATGAATTTGATGTTGCGGGTATGTCCTTTAATTGCATTTATTTGAAAATGACAATGGATTCTATGAACTTTTTTGTTATGTTGTCTTGGTTACTCATTCAAAATAGGAATGAATGTTGGAGGGTACTCCTTGTAAATTATGGGCATTAAATAAACTATCTGAATAGGTGTCGATTCATTTCCTCCCCTATTTTTTTGTAGATGTGTGAGTTAAGGATGATTACGGTTTGATATTATTTATAATTGTGCACAAAAAGTCGTGAGTCAAATGAGCTAAAGGAATAGGAACATAATTTAGAACTAGGAGTAATCATTAAATTTATAACTAGGGGTAATCATCTTTGAGAGAATTTTAATATTTAGAACTAGGGGTAATCATCTTTGAGATAATTTTAATATTTAGAACTAGGGGTAATCATCTTTGAGAGAATTTTAATATTTAGAACTAGGGGTAATCATCTTTGAGAGAATTTTAATATCTAGAAGTGGTACAATAACTTATGTAACAATATTGCATGTCATTTTTTTAATCTAAACGATAACTTATAAATGTCCGAAGGGTTGGCATGGTGGGAGGTAGCTAAAAAGGGGCTTAATTAGTCATTTGCATATTTTATTTGGGCTATGCAATACTTGCAGGTATCATTCATGGTATAGAATGGGTGAGCTTATCGATTGATCTTGTTTATTCATCATTCAATTCAATTGCAAGGAAACATCCATGATATCCTTTCTTATACATTAACATCTTTGAAAAATAAAGAACACTCATTATCTTAAAAGTATGTGTTTACTATACAAGAACTAATTTTCCATGGATTTGAACCCACGCATTGTAACTTGCTGCTGCTAGGGTTACCGCAGCCATGAAGGATCAGGGCTTGCCTCGGGCCTCCTCTCCTCCCCCCCCCTCCTTCACCATCGCCAAATGCAGTTGCCTTCAGCTCGTTGATTGCCTCTCTACCCAAGAAGAAGAAGGCTGAAGTCTCGAAGTTCGTCAAAAGATTGGAAGAAATGTCAGCAGTGTCTCTCCCATCGGATGGTCCTATTCAGGGTTCCTTGACAATGTCTGAGTGAGCAATTGTGGGGTAGTTCACTGGCATATGGCCATCTACCAAAGCCATGGAAGCCTGGGTGATAAAAATTGGAAGCCATTGATTAACCAGAATGTCACCTCTTATTTCTCAGGCAGAGGTTATTTCTTATTTGAATTCACCTCCAAAGAGGATAAGGAGTTGATCTTCAAGAATGGCCCATATTTTATGGGACCTCAAGGGCTATATCTAAATAAGTGAACTCTGGACTTCGACCCAACAGAGGGCGTTCCTTCAACAATTCCAGTGTGGGTCAGATTGCCTAATCCTCCAATGCATTGCTAGAACTGGGTCTCTTTGAAACACATAGGGGATGCATTGGGAAAATTCATTGACAGGGAAAACAATAAAGATCAATATGACTGTGCTCAGATTTGTGTGGAGGTGGATCTTGAAGTAGGGCTACCGGAAGCTATCAAAATTAATGTCGGAAGATGGTCTCATATTCAGAAACTGGATTATCAATAACTTCCATTTAAGTGTCGGGGGTGTCACGAATACGACCACTTTACCAGAAATTGCCCAAAAAAGAGTGAGGAGGATAAGGAGAAAGAGGAAGGATGGAAGCATGCCAAGAGGTCCAAATCTAACCCAAAGGCCTCTAATCCGGCAAGACATGAAAAGGGCAAAGGAAACCAGTCCAAAGGTAACATCATGTCCCAAAAAAACCTCCCTCCAAAAGATTCAAGAAACATGTTCGGGGCCCTTGGCTCAGTTTCACAAGAAATCCCTGAAGTGGATCTTCCTTAGAGGGAGAATACAGAGATTGCAAGGACTGAAGACAAGGAATCTATTGAGGTTGCAGTGACAAAGGATTCAAGACAGGGGGAAAGAGAAACAGAAAGATCCAGAGATAAGCACACAGCGAGTGATGTGGAAAGCCAAGGCTCGTAAGAATCTGAGGAGGAAGGAGAGATAGGAGACTCTCAATCCACGGTCAGAAGGTCAGAAAGGGGAAAGATGTCAACCAAGGAAAAGAGAGAGAAAGAAACATACAAAGACAAAGTGCAGGGAATCTAGCCTACTTTGGAAAAGTTGTTGGTTAAAACCCCAAAGATGGCAAGAAACCAGGGACAGGGCCCCAAGGGAGGCCATCACTCTCATAAAAATAAATAATGAAGGTGATCTCCTGGAACTGCAAGGGTTTGGGGAGTTAGATGAAATAAGAAGCCATGCGGAGCCTAATCATGACATAAAACCCATACATAATGCTAGTACAGGAGACAAAATTGGAGGAAAATGACTTCCTTCAAAGAAGCAAATTTTTTTGAAATAAAGGCGGGACAAAGGCTGTCTCAGCCAGAGGGGCCTCGGGAGGTCTGGGAACTCTTTGGAATGCTTCCAAACTCAATGTGGTAGCTAAAAAGAAAAATGTTCATTGGTTGTTCACAAAGTTTCAACATCAAGAATCGAAGGAGGTTTTCAGTCTCTTCAATGTATATGTGCCGGTAAATGCAGGGGAAAATAAATATTGTTGGGACTCTCTGAGAGACATGGCGGATGGGGAGGAGATGAAAAACATTCTAATTGTAGGAGATCTTAACATTTCCCTTAGCTAGGGTGAAAATCGAGGGGGATTCACTGTGAGAGATATGGCTCGAGTGTGGGTGGAAGATCTCATTCATGACTGGGATCTACTCGACATCAAACCTTGCCAAGATAAGTATACTTGGTCAAATAAACAGGTAGGCCCTGGGAAGATTGCTACTAGATTAGATAGGTTTCTCATTCAAAGTTCCTACCTCCTTATTGGCCTTGATGCAAAGATGAGTATTCTTACTAGTATCACTTCAGATCATAAACCCATAAAGATGGTTCTCTCAGTCCAAAGGAGAGGGTTTAAGAAATATGGAAGATTCCTATCATGGGTTCCCCATTCTTCGTTTGGGAGGAGAAGTTGAGAAGAGTGAAAATAGATTTGAAAAGTTATGCTAAAACCATCCCTAGTCCCGCGGAAGAAAGAAAGCAAGTCCAATCAGCTCTTGAGAATCATCAAGACTACATGGAAGAGGTAGAAATATCGAGTGAGTCTTTAAAAAGTGAGGAAGAGATACAACAAAAATTTCAAAACGCATGTAGATAGGAGGAGGAATACTGGAGGCAAAAATCCAGAAGCCTTTGGTTGAAATATTGAGACAGAAACACATCATTTTTCCACAAGAAAGACCAAGCTAGGAGAGGTTACAATTCCATTTCATAAATTAAGGATGAAAACCAAACTTATGGTGATTTTCCAAGCATTAAAAAGGTTGCCTTCAACCATTTTAAAAGTCTTTTTAGTGAAGAAGAGGTGTAGGGATGTAGCGACAAGTTTCTAGATGAGATACCTTCTAAAATCACATCTAGAATGAATTAGAAGTTAGAGGCTAAGGTCACTAGGAAAGAAATAAAGGCTGCCTTGTTTTCCATGAGTCCAGATAAATCCCTAGGCCTGGATGGGTTCACAACAAACTTTATCCAAGTATGTTGGCATATTGTGAAAAAAGATTTACATAAAATGATTCTAAAATCCCAAGACTGTAAGAAAATTGGGGGCAGCATGAACTTTGCTTTTCTAGCCCTCATTCCGAAAGAAAAGGGTGCAAATTCCTTCAATAGGTTCTGGCCCATTTCCCTGTGCAACATTGGATACAAGATCATAACAAAGGTGATTGCCAGCAGATTGAAAGGGATTCTTTTAGACCTCATTCTAGAGAACCAAGGGGGCTTTGTTCAAGGAAGGCAAATCATGGATAATATAATCTTAGTCCAAGAGGCGATACACTCAATTCTAAAGAGAAAAGAAAAAGGTATGATAGTTAAGCTTGATTTTGCAAATGCATTTGATAGGGTTAGGCATTCATTTATGTTCGAAGTCTTGCATAAGTTTGGTTTTGGGTCTGGTTTCATTAGTTGGATCAGAGCTTGTCATTAGTTGGATCAGAGCCTGCATTTTCGACCCTTGGATTGCTCCATTGGTGAATGGGAGAGCAGCATACTTTTTTAAATCCTCAAGAGGGCTAAGGCAAGGATGCCCACTCTCCCCCTTTCTCTTTGTCCTCCAAGCCTTTGCCTTAAGCTTTATCCTGGAAAAAAGAAGATCAGATTAGGATATTTTGGGCCTTCAAATTGTGAGAGGAGTAAAAGAAATCAATCGTTCCTTATTTGCAGATGATTCCCTACTACTTGGGGCAGCTTCTGTTCACACTGCCTATCAGTTTAAATTTGTGGTGGATGAGTTTTGCATTGCCTCAGGTAGTAAATTGAATACTGGGAAGTGTCACTTTTATGGTTGGAATATGTCTCAAACCGAACTAATTGCTATTTCTAGATGTTGGGGCTTTGCTGGTTCCAATAAATGGACATCTTTCAAGTATTTATGGTTTCCTATCTTTCAGAAAAATCCTTCAGGTAAGGATTGGATTCCCCTCCTTGACAAGTTTAAAAATAAATTGCAGGCTTGGAATTTTTCTTGGATGAATCTTGTAGGGAAGACTGTGCTCATTAAGTCGGTATTGAACACTCTCCCAACCTACCAAGCATTGCTTATGTTAGCTCCACTTGGAATTCTCAGAAAAATGGAAAGCTTAATAAGAAGCTTCTTTTGGAAAGGTGGAAAACAAAACAAAAATAGACTGTCGCTTGTCAATTGGGACAAAGTCACCAAGCCAATTTTAGAGGGAGGCATGAACTTCAAAGTCCTGAGATTGCAAAATTTAGCGTTGGGAGCCAAAATTATCTGGAGGAAAGTTGCCCCTAAGGTTGGTTGGGCTCAGCGTGTTCTCTGGAAGAAGTACTTCCCTGGTCCAAGAAAATGCTGCCTGGACAGACTTTTTCAATTCACTAATGGATTGCAAATCCACAAGTTGTGCGTATAGGCCCAAGCGCTCATACATGAAAACTTTTATTGGGTCCCAGGGAATGGGAAAACTATAGACCTTTGGGAGGATCGCATAATGAACAATGTACCCCTAGTGGACATTCACGAGCTTCAGGAATTGCGTTGTTGGATGAAGAACGCAGGTTTGGTCTCTCTGTGGGACATCTCTACTTGGAAAGACAAAGTCTGGTTGGAGTGGATGAAGCCGGATTTGATGAGCGATATTGAAAATGCATGGCTGGAGCTTCAGTCCAGTCTTAAAGGGAAGGCTCCAACACATGAAGAGAAGCACGATCAGAGAGGTTGGGGGTCATATTCTGGTGCTTACTCTGTGGCGCAAGGTTATAAAATGATGCGAGCAATTCCTTATGCTCCTCCATGCCCAGCACTGTGGAAAGGTCTTTGGAAAAAAAAATGTATTCCCAAAATCAACATGTTCAATTGGTTGTTATGCCACAATTGTGTGCTTATACCAGACAATCTCATGAGGAAAGGCTTCCATGGCCCTTCGAGATGCTCATTGTGTTTGGAAAATGAAGAAAACGCCCAACATATAATGTTGGATTGCAGTTTCGCATTAGAAGTCTGGGACAAAGTGTTGAGCCATTGGTCTGCGGACATAACACTCCCATCCTCCATTTTCGATCTGCATGCTAATTGGTTGCACCGTTACCCTGGACAGCTCCCAAATAACAATTGGTTTAAGGCTGGTTGGTTGGTTTTACCAAAGCTGGTCTACTGACAAATTTGGTTAGAGCGGAATAATAGGATTTTCCAGGGGAAAATGCATAATGAAAAAGTGATCATGACTAAGATAAAAACCACTCTCAAAGAATTTCTAAGTGAGCATGTGAGGAATCTCACCGATAAAAACCTCTCCCCTCATGAGGTGGACTGGGGTGGATTCTTGGGATTACAGCTCCTCAATGATGATTTCCAAGAGGAAAAGAAAAAAGACTGGCAGATTAGAATGTCAGAAGAGAATTTCAACAATTGGAATAAGGAAATGGCTTACTACTCTTTGTTCTTCGATGGGGCGGCAAAAGGTAATCTGGGGAATGTAGGTGCAGGTGGAGTCATCAAGAATATGGAGGGCCAAATTGAGCACATGTACGCATGGGGACTAGGCCAAGACACCAATACCCAAGCAGAGGTGATGGCACTACTACAAGGTCTCTAGGTATTGCAAAAGGTGGGCATCAAGGAAGCAAAGGTCATTGGCGATTCTCAGACTCTCATAAAAATGCTAGAGGAAAATTCAAGTTTGAAGGATCTTTGGCTAACTAGATTGATGACGAGAATTAAAAAGCTTGCTAGCTCCTTTCAAAAGTTAAGCTTCTTCCATGTTTTGCGGAACAACAACAAAGAGGTGGATGCGGAAGCAAATAGAGCAGCTCTTCTTCCCGCAGGCACTCTATTATGGGATGAGAAGGAAAATTGGGATTCAATTCCGTAGTAGTGTTGTTATGTTTTATTGTCTATTGCTTCAACAGTTTGTATGTGTCTTTAAGTTAGGGGAAATCTCATTGTTAATGTGGGTTTCGGAATCTAAGAAGCTTCAATATGTCAAAATTAGAAATGGGTGGATTCTATTTATGGGGGAATTTTGGGAGATGTCCCGACAATCTTGGAAGCATGTAAATGGGCATTTATGCTGAGAATTTTAATACCAAATCATAACCATTTCTGTTAAAAAAAAAAAAAATAAT
>JASDQU010500775.1:63083-76264 GCA_032191745.1 Picea mariana | reverse complement strand
TACAAAGAGTATTCTATTTATTATTGAGTCATTTACTTATAGATCAATCCCCTTTTGTGGATTGATCCTGTCGGGGCTTATCTATGACCAAATCCCCTTTTGTGGATTGGTCAAACCCTAATTATATCATGCTAATTAAGAAGTCGGCCCCCAGGCCTAATTAAAGTGGTTATAACCACTAAGTGAAGAGGTTGGCCCTGCTTGATGAAGAGACACCTCCCTAGCGTCTGCCAGCTAGTATAAATAAGTGAGGAGTGTTCCTCATTTGTTCACTCACTCAAGTCACTCATCTAGTGCGCGAGTTTGAAGGAAGCTGCAGTTTCTGGAAGAAAGAGAGAGAGGCACATTGCTCAGGCTTGGATATTCTCTAGTGTTTGGTTTATTGTCTTGGCATTGTATTGACAATCTATATTAAGGAAGTTTTTGCTGGGTTTTCTCCCCCATGGGCCATGAGGGTTTCCCAGGATAAATGCTGTGTACCTTGTGATTGTGTTTCTTTCAGTGATCATGCTTATGCTATTATTGTCTAGTAAATTGAAAAGAACTTAATAGCAGCTCTAAATTTAACAAAATTAGAACATAAAGTAATAGCATGAGGGTCATACTCTCCCCCTTTGTGTTTAGAGACTCATAAACACAAGGGGACCACTTTCCTTCGTACCCTAATCTCAACAATGACAATGAAGAGGAACGATGAGAGTTAATTACAGAGGATGACAAGGAGAACATGAGTAACCTCACTGTGCTCCCAAATAGTGGATTAAGCAACATTCACAAATATGAGGTTTTGGCCAAAGAAGAAATTACAAGTTCATTAATAATTTCTGTGATTCAAGTATCTCAGGAACAATATTATTCTCTAAATTTGAATGTAAAACAATGGCGGCATCAAATAAACTCCAATTTGGCAAATCCCATGAAGCACTAGCACACAATAATCCAACAACATATCTTGGCTGTCAGGCACATTCCATGGATATTATTTAATTTAGTATTCCAACTGATGTAATTCTTATGATATCCTATCAGTGGCAGGAGTAACTTATCTCTTCCAGCCACAATTTGAGATCAAGGTATTTCTGGGAAGGGGTGGCTTGTAGTATACCGGATATAGGGTTAATAAGTCAATACAATTTATAGACTATAGTAATGCTGATAATAGCCCAATATACTGATAATTCATTAATGAATAGGTTATGTTGTAGAGTGACCTTTAAAACCTTTAAAATAGTCATGGGAAGCATATATATTCTTGTTCAATTATTGTAAATTTATTTGATTGTGGTATTTATTATGCTTTGCCCTTACTGGTTCCACTATAGTGTCTGAAGAATCCAAAGAAGCTCTGGGAACTTGAAGTCAAAGATTTCAAAAGACAGCATTGCAATAACTTAAAAAGTAAACTTACAGACACAGGTTACTGGAAAATCACAGACTTGATTGATGGATTGACAAAGGTTTCATAAATTTTTTTGGTAAGGGAAACAATGAGAGGGCGCAAAAATAGAAATTGAAGAATGGAGAGAGAGAGAGAGAGAGAGAGAGAGAGAGAGAATGCAAAAATAATTATGGTAAGCAGATCCTATGTATTTAAAATTTGTAGTTGCATGTGTTTTCAATAATTTTATTTCACGATTTCATATCTGTATGTGCTTTCCTAACAATAGCTTACAATTTAAAATGCGTTAAAGAAAACACACATTAATGATGTTAGCCAAGCTAAAGTGGTATATCAGAAGTTAGAATATAATTGTTGGATCTCAAGAAACAAGTCTATGCTCTAACAATTTCTGATTCTCAGCAACTTGATGTGTACTTGGTTGCCTGAAGCTATTTAGTACTAAATTTTAGGGGTAATGCACCAGGTGAATCTTCCTAAGCTACATGGTAGTTTGTATATTTATGCATGCATATATATCCCTGGAGATACCTTTTATATATGGATGATGTTTTTGGTAATATTGTCTTGAGGATTGGCCATGCTGAGCAATTAGACTAATCGAAAATCACTGGTTGCAGGGATTTTTCATCATCCGAGATGACTCAACGATAATCTCAAAAGTGGCAGATATTGCACCCAAGTTTCTCTGGGATGCAAAAGTGTATAGTTTGGAAGGTGTTGGAAACCAAAGAGAGCAACTGCTAATTTGCCAAAAGAAGTTCTGGATAACAGTGTAATCTTTATTCTTTTTGAGTTGTGCCAATTACATGTCTAAATGTGTGAATCATACAAATATTTTTTGAACAAAGCCAGAGTTGACACAGTTTGAGCTTCTTAAATGTAGCAAAGCCTTTTAGGATTGATGGCAATGGATTTTTGTTTAGTAATCTTGCCGGGCAGTTCACAGCAATGCTCTGATCTCTTTGCATGTTTCCATAACAAGGAAACAGATTAATCAACATTAGTTTTGTAGATGGTTCCACCCTTGTAGTACGAAGGCAGTTAAGTCTAGTCAGTGAGAATTGTTTGCAGGAATACAAGATTTTCCACCTATATCGATTGGTTAATGTTGTTCATCCAAAGTGATGACATGTGTATGCTTTACCAGGTTGGCGAAGAGCCCCATCTTAGAGAGGATGTATTGAACATATGGGATGGGCCTGTGGGTGGTCATCTATTTGAGAGAAATTCAGAATTGTTTCAAATTGCTCCAAATCTCTTGTAATATAAGACTAACGTTCTTGGTTGTATTTGGCTTTTAGCATATACATCACAACGATGGAGCATCATGAAGCAGTCAAATTTGTTTTGCTACTTGTTTTAGAATCTGTCTACAGACATGCCTGTTTGCAATATAAATTGATATCGTGACATATCTGACAACTGAAAATTGATTACATGTATGAAATATTGGACTCTATCAATGTTGAATCTGAGATACTAGTTTTTTCAATTAAAAATATGCTATTGCCAAAAGTTATTGCAATTTAAGTTGATCTATATTGCCTTCAAAAATCTGTAGTGCTTCACTAGTTGTTTTAGTCCTATATCTTGTGGGCAGGGAGGTGATGCTATGTTTTCTATTTTTTTTAACCAAAGCAGGAAAAGCCTACAATACTCAGGGCTACTGGTCTAGCCTCCATTGATACAATCTCAAGACCCTGATGTGTAGCTACATCATCATGTGTAGACAAAACCTGGCCACTTGAAACAACCCGTTGGGTGTCTGTAAGGGACAGACTTCCACTCCTGCTAGATGCCTCTAAAATTTTGCTTCCCATTTTGGTTAGTTGGCAATAATCTTTCTGTGGACCTGTTGCCGCCTTTATACACACTTGGGCTATCGTGGAAGAAATCTTCAATCCACTTAGTGTGTCCATAGGGACAAGTTTCAAGTCAAGGTGATGTCACCTGATCCTCGACTCCTCTGTCTAGGCTAACTCTTAGCGAAGCCAGGGGGGGTAGTCCCTAACAAAAATACTATGGATTTAAGTTAATCTAAACACATAAACCACTCTAGGATTTTATTGCAGAATAAAACATTTAAAGTAAAACATTCAACACATTCATTCGATAGACAAGATAAACATTGATAACAAAAGAGATGTCCAACCATAGAAGATGCATGCACAATATAGTAAAGGATACAATATCTGCAAGTTTTGTAAACATTCACCATATTACGAATGAAATATTGCTCATAAAGCAAAAAGTTGTGAACATGAGACCAATGCCTTAAAGGTATCGTGGGTAGTTGTTGAACACATGTTTTATTAAGATTTATTGAAGGTAGATTAATGAAAATGCGTGGCCTCTTTAGAGGCTATCTCTTTGTTTGGAAATACGCTGAGAACTTACCGAAACCCCAAGGCTTCACCAATAAATTCAATGAAGGTGCCGGATGTCCAACACGGGGAGAACCTAGATCTCAAAGTTCCAGTCTGACTTCACACACTCCCTTCATGCGGTTTCCCTCACATCAAGATAACTACTATCAAGGTTTCCATAATTAAAGCTACTTCACACTAACCAACCCTTGTTCTGATGAATCCCAAGATCGATCTAGGCTCGCAAGGGTTCAGAGCATACACCGAGAACTGCGGGGAAGGTTTATTTTAAAACAAGAAAAACTGAAAGGAAAATGTGAAAAACTGAGATGTTTGGTAATTACTAAAAGTAGAAAGGAAACTAGCAAAAGAATTACTTTGCTTAAGTGAAAAAGATAGTGATAGCTTGAATGGTTAATTTCCTTAGATTGTGTGTTTTGAAAGTATAAAAGCAAGAAGCTCATAAGGAAAATAAAACACACAACCAACACCGACCCCCTAAAGGGGATGACGAAACTGGGCACTAAAGGTCCGCTTTTATTAATGCCTATTACACTTTGAGAAATTGAATTCTCTTTTTTTCCTTTTTATGAACTTTGGATCCTTATAGAATGGATCAAATTATTAACAACAATTACAAAAGAAAACTTTCTAAAGTCCTGGTCTTCAAAGGGTCCAACTTGGAGTATAATTTCTTCAGTTTTGCCTCAAATTCGTCAGAATTCCCCTTTGTTTTGTGACGGACCTGCTAAAAACTAGCAAAGCAAAAAAGATTAGATGATGATAGAAAACACTATAAGAAACTAAAAATAAATGGATAAAATTAACCAAATTTTTCTTGATATTTTCTCATGCAAAATGTTTATTTTTTAGGGGGGTTTAGAGGTTTTAGATGAAGCTAAACTAAGCCCTCTTAGATGTTTTTGTTGGTTGTCCAAAACAACGAACATAAAATGCCTAATTAGCTAGATTTTATATGCAAAACATAAGCGACTTTCTATCTCGAGATTGAGATATGAAATTCAAAAAATTGCAAGAAGAAACTTGAATCTATTCTTTTGTTTGAAAAGAGAAATAAATTAGATCTAAATCCTATTTTGCATGCAACAATAGAAACTAAGTTTAACTTGAAAAACAAACCTAGATCTATGATAGCAATGCAAGAAAGTAACCAAATGATTTTCTTTTTAGAAATTAAAGAGAGGAGAAGAAAACAAGTTTGTGCTTGGAATATCTTTGGGCGATGGGGTCCTTTGGTGAAATGTAGAGGGATCTTCTTCAAATGTTTTGAGGAAATAGAAGCATCAACCTAGATCTTCCTAATCTCCAAGTAGAACATCAATCACTTCAAATCCTTTCAAAATAGAGGGTTAGAAAATGGTGCCACCTACAAAAGAGATTTCAATACACGATTAGTTAAGCAAAACGGAAGATACATTGAAAATCTCGCTAATAGATAAGCAATAAGGATTACTAATCAAACAAGTTTAGTATTCCTATCAAAGTAAACAACAATACATTTACAAGGCCAATTTAAACCATAATATGAAAGCAATATATATGAAACAACATCACCTCATGGTTATAAGCATCCACACATTACCAAGTCCACCAATTTGACCTCCAAAGTCTCTTGAATTCCAAATATGAAAAAAATTACAATAGTAGCAAGTCGCCCAAGCTCCAACTGACATAAAGGAGGGTCGAAATTGCTTTATAGCTTTCCTGGTGAAGTTTCCTAAGTGAGGGCGCATGGGAGAAGAGGAGTGGCGCACTAGAGAACTGGGGAAATGTGTGAGTGAAGTAGGGAATTAGTGGAGAGGGAGTAGAGTGGTAGGTGAGGGTTGTGGAGTGAAGTGAGGTGAGGTGGAGTGGGAGAGGAGTGGTAGTGGAAGGTGAAGAGAGGGCGAGTCCCTCATTGGGATTAGCGCCCCTCTCATGTGGATGCCCAACTAATGGAGGAGGTGCGCCTACACTCTTTGAGATCTCCTCCCACTTGCCATGTCACTCAACTAAGGTGCCCTCACTAGGAGAGTAACTCGCCAACTAGACCAGGGACTCCAGACATGAGAAAACATGTCCCTGACATGTTTGCTAAAATTTAGCACTTTAATTAAATTGTCCTTTTTACCTTTTTGAGAGCAAAATTCAATTTCGAGTGATTAAAATCACTTTTTTTTCTCAACAAAGGGGGATTAAGAGTTTAGGAGTTGCTTTGGCTTATAAAACGAGCACAAACATGATATCTAACAACAAATGATGCCATTTTTATGACTTTATTGACTCTTACATTAAAAATGTCCGTTTTACAATAAATTTTTTATTGACTAAAAACTTAAAAAAAAACCTTAGGGGGACTTAGCGCAATTTTCGTATGACTCAATAGACATGACTTAACATGAATTCTTATACATTTAGACACTAGACATTGGTTATACCATGCCAAGGCCTAACCACCAGCACATACTCAAGCTTTGGAGGAGATTTGAGTGAGAAAACTTATAAATTATTAATCGCCTAATAGGCAAGAAATAATTAACAAGTGAAAAAAAACACTCTAGAGTACGTACTCATGCTCAGGTCTTAGGTGGCCAATAGTATTTTACAACTTTCATGCTCAAGTCATTTATTACAATGCCCCAGAGGGATGGAAGTGCAGAAAAAATGTTGTCTCATAGACCTGCTGAATTTCTGAACACTGAATTCTGAGCATCTGACTGCTCAGTCTTTGGCGACTCAACTGCAAATCCAGCTAGTACAACTTGGTGGATAACATGACCTTTGGTAATTTGTTCCATATGGCTTGGCAAGACAATTTTGAAGCATGGGTATGCAATCCCTTACATGTAAGACCCATTGCTCATGCAATTTGGGATCCTCATTTTGGTCAACCAACTATAAAAGCCTTTACCCAAGGAGGCGCTCCCGGTCTAGACACTATTGCTTATTCCGATGTTTATCAGTGGTGGTATACAATTGGCTTACACACTAACTAAAATCTTTATGTTGGAGTTTTTTCTTTCTATTTTTTTCTGCCATCTTTTCAACAGTGGGTAGGTGACATCTACAACCTAAATGGAGACCAAGTGTTTTATGGTTCAAACATGTTGAATCCCGTCTCAATCATAATTTGTTAGGAATCTTCGGAGTCAGTTCTCTAGCTTGGATAGGGAATTTAGTTCATGTCGCTATTCTTGATTCAAGGGTCTTGGGCCATTAACTTGTTTTTTTACATCCAAAGAAGATGAGGTATTAGCCAATCAAAGTTAGTTTTAGGTCATACTCCAGGACCAAAACATTGTTTTTGTGTATATAGTATTTACATGAAAGCCAGTGTCTCATACTATCATCGTTAGAGTTACAATAATGGAGTCGTTTTTTCAAGTAGCATCCAACCTTAGTCCCATACATGAGACCAAATACTACCCCCGATTGCAATTTAACTTCTTGCCTAGGAGGAAATACTTTGTTTTCTATATATAAACATATATTTTACATTGTATATTGATCTTAATATTTTACCTTCTTATATACTTAATATATTTGATACTATGCTGCTTATATATTTTGATACTTTGTTTCATGTATTCTTATATATATTCATACTTTGCATTTTTTAATTATAATTATACTTCTTATATATTTTGATACTATATTTCATATATTCTTACATATATTCATACTTTGCATTTTTTAATTATAATTAATATATATGATTATGATTGTAATAATATACTTCTTATATATTTTGAAACTTCGTTTCTTATATTCTGACTTATCTTGATACTTTGTTTTTTGTTTAGACTTGATATATAATATACTTTGCTTCCTATATATGGATAGTTTGCTTTATAAATATAAGCATGTGGCTGCCTATACAATAGTTACGTTTTATTTCCAAGTGTGTACTCGATTCTATTTTGTTTTCTCTTTGGCTTACCTCTTGATGACGTGTCAATATGGCAACAAATCTAATTTTGATGAGGCGTCATTGTGGCAACAAATCTAATTCAAGTGGTGGTGGTTACCCCAACTGTACAATATATTAAGTTTTATTCAAACTGTACAATATATTAAGTTTTATTTCCATGTGTGTACTCGATTCTATTTTGTTTTGTCTTGGGTTTACCTCTTGATGAGGTGTCACTGTGGCAACAAATCTAATTCAAGTGGTGGTTACCCCAACTGTACAATATCTTTGTATTTTTAGGTGTAAATATGATGGTTGAATTGGTAAATATCTTTTCACCATTTCCTTGTGTCTTATAAAATATTATTTTGTTTGTTAAATTCTTTCAATGGGCATCAAAGCTACTTATAATCTTAAGGGCTTGGTAGCTTTTCCATGGTAATGATCCATGAGAGGTTTGATATGAGTAACCAGTGGTGTAAGAGGCTAAGTTGAGCATGAATGCACTGTGGTAAAAGAAGAGTAGAGTGTGCACATGAACTCATCGAGGCAAGTAAAAGAATAGTTAGTGCACATGAACTACATCATCAAGGCCAGTAGGTCATATAACTTTTTATACATCTTTTGTTTATAACTCATAAGACATATGTTGAAATAAAGATGTATATGTGGATTGAGAGTCCTTATGGTGTCCCAGTGTGCCATTGTTAAGTTAATGGCAATTAGATGTGCAATGTGTCATTGTTAGACTAATAGTAATTAGATGTGCTTTCCTTAAGTCTCTTGTTTTGCATTAACCAAAAAAAAGGAGGAGAAGAGGAAGAGGAGAGTGCTGTAATCTAAATATGTAAAGTTTATTGATAATTCAGGGGCAATATTATTGTGAGTGACAATTTTTTAGGATTGTAATTTGGTTGCTCTTGAAGGATTTTTAGAAGTTGTATGTACTTTTTGGTTCTTGGTGTGGACATCGATATGCTTGGTCCATAGCTATCTGTTGCGAATTAGATCTGAATTTGATTGGTTGCAATGTCTCATATGAAAAATAGTTTCTCCTTTACGTTTGCATTTAATTTAGAAGTTGTATGTACTTTTTGGTTTTTGGTGTGTATGCTTGGTCCATAGCTATCTGTTGCGAATTAGATCTGAATTTGATTGGTTTGTCCCATATGAAAAAGAGTTTCTCCTTTACGTTTGCATTTAATTAGACAAGTGCCGATTTCCTTCAGGTCGATCTCCCTCATAAATGAATGGGTCGTTTTCCTCCTCTGTTATTTGTACCCTCTGACTTCAATAAAAAATCGCAGATCTAGGGGAAATGAGGCGAGGAAGTGATTTGTGTGTCGATCTACTCACACCAATTTTTGTAGCGAGAACAAAAGCGTGAAACAGTTAATGTGAACCTGTCGGTGCATTTACATGGTGATCAACTATGCAAGGCAGTTGAAAAAACGTATGGCCTATTTCCGCGAGTCGTGATTTATGGATTGAAATCATGCCTAGGATTTGTTGATTATGCCTGAAATATCATCTGAAAAATGTTTGAATTTGTTGTAGAGATCCATCATCATGGAGTTGCATTCAAGCAGGTGTGGGATCTGGGCATGAATACCTCTAACTCTGCTACTTGTTCTCAATAAGAACCACTGATTTGACTAGGGGCTCTGCATCATCAATCAGGAATTAACGATTTCATCTTGTTTTACATTTTCAAATCTGATCAACAATGTCTGGATGAATTTTTGAATGGAATTTTCATTATGTTTACAGCCTTGGAGCAAATTTACATGTAACTGTTCAACAAGTTTCCACTGGAGAAAGCCTACGCGTAGAGAGCCTTCACCATTTGTTATGTGATTGCAGATAGTCGTAGCCGTAGAATCTGAAGTAGACGTGTGTAGGTTTGAAGGACCCCACGTGCCTATGCCCTAGTTGCAAAGAGGTAGTCATGTTGTCAAAGGACCCCACGCGCCTATACCCTAGTTGCAAAAATTCAATCATGTTGTAAAAGGAGCCAGGTGCCCCATGAATCTGTATGCCTCCGCGACTCCGTCTTGGATTTGCTGTTGCTCTGGTCAATTCATTATATGACAACTATCCCGGGTCGGAGACGTCAAACCCTTATTGTAAGAAGGTAAATGTGTTTCATCCAAGTGGAGCTGTGAGTGCGTCCGAACATGAACAACGTCAGGAGTGGTGCTGTGAGTGCGCTTGCAGAGGTGAGGTGGGTTGTCCTAGTTGGGAGTGGAACTGTGAGTGCACCAACGGAGGTGAGGTGGACCGTTCTGGTCGGGCGACTTGGCAGGAACAACGACGGGTCCGGGTACAGGAACAACGACGGGTCTGGAACAGGAACATCCACGGATCCAGAACGACAGAAGCTGTGGCTGCAAGAGGTTTAGGTGGGCTCCCAAATTTTCAGTCCTTTGTCTCCAATAGACAGACAAGTATTGTCATGTTCCTTATTCTATGTTTTTTTCTTGTCCCCTATGGCAATGACAATACATTCAACACACATAAAACATGGGCAAGAGGTACCTGTCTCAGGTGAAACAAACCATTTAGGTCAAGTGAAAATTGTCTCTTTAAGCAAAGAAGGGAAGCGGGTTTGGGTCAATGCCAAACAGTTTCGGGGTATTTTAAAACGTAGCGCTGCTTGTCTAAAATGGCAACAGACAAGGAAAAAATTGGTCATCTGTAATAAACTTTCAAACAAGCCTCTTTTGCAAAGTTGTAATAGCAACAGGACTAAAGACAGTAGTGATTATGCCTTGTATAGTCTCACATCCACACCTCTCACATGGTCACCTGACCTCTATGTGAAAGAGTTACTAAATGCCAAGAGGGGATTGGAGGTTTTGGAAGTTAAAGGGCATGGAGAGACCTGCAAATCCAACTATTGACAGTGGAAAACTGAGACTTAACAGAAAACACTAAAGTTTTAACAGATCAAGTGACATTGTTGCAAGAAGCCCTTTTGGAAGCAAACGCTGAATGGCAAGGCTTGAAGGATGTCAGGCAAATCAGGGAAGATTCTACTATGGAAATTAGAGGCTGAATTTGCCAAGCATGGAGGGTGGGTAAGCCTAGTGGCGAGAGAGCTAGGCCCATAAAAGTCATCATGTCAAGCATACGTGACAAACAAATTCTCCTAGGCAAGAAGCAACTCTTGAGAGACTCTCGCTTTTTTCTAGACGAAGATTGAACTATTAGACATCAAGAGAAAAGAAGGGAAGAGTTGTCAAAGGTTAAGGCAACAAGGGCATGACCGTTCAAAGGAAAAATTGTTATTGCCTTTTTCGGCCCTCATTCTAAAACATGACAACAAGTTGGTAGCCAAAAAGAGACAACAATTTCATTAGCAGGAAAATATGCAACAAGGCCAGTATGGACAAATAGGGGTGAATACTCAACTTTGAGTCTTGTAGGCCAAAACAAATAGCAATGAAATTATTCCCAGGTTTCCTTAAGATTAGTTTGTTGGAATTGCAGAGGTTATCCTTGGAGGCAGGGACCTGTGTTAGGATCTATTATGGAAGATAGAGACATAATTTGTCTATTGAAAACACATGAGCATTGAGGGTGCAAGACACCTATGTTTGAAGAGTATGTGAAGATGGAAGTGTGGAGCAAAGCGGCTGAGAATGGTAAATGACACAGGGGTATCATGGTCTTAGTGAGGAAAAAAAATGTCGTCTCATTCAGTTAGAAAGAGAAGACTCAAATAAACAATTCATTTGGTTTAAAACATCAGAAAATGGTAACATCATTAGAATTGCAACATGTTATTTTTCCCCATAAGTTTCAAAAAGTTACAAAAGTAGGGGGCTTGACCACAAAGACCCCTTTGCAGCCTTAAAAAATGATATTGCAGTGTACTCTCAACTAAGTGAAGTCCTTATAGTGGGGGATTTCAATGTTAGGACAACATGTGAACAAGCTAGTATTCTTCGTTGTAAGGAAGACTGCAACCCCATTTGGCTTACAGAAGAAATAAATCATCAGTGGACAAGAATTTCAGAGGACAACAAAAGATGCAACTTTTTTGGGGAACAATTGTTTACTTTATGTGGGGCATTTGACTTAGTCATTTGTAATGGGTTGGCTAGATGGACGAATTCTGGCAATTTCACCTACAATACCTACAATGGAGCAAGTGTAGTAGACTATGCAATTTTCTCACATGGCTTGTGTGAGAAAATGGAGGAAGTTTTGATTGGTGAACAACTGTGGGAGTTGAAATCTGATCATAAATCTATCTATTTCAGTCTCATTTGGGTTGAACAACAACATGGGACTAAAAATCAGCACATTCAACAACTTCCTTCAAATGACAGAATTCTGTTGACTCAAAAAAACTATAACACCTTCAAGATAACACTAAAGAGGCTATTTAACAAGGAGAAAATTCCATCCCAAGGCCTTCATAGCCATGAGCTAACAAATTTAATCCAAAGCGCACTTATAGAATGCAAAAGAGCAAAAAAAAGGAAATCTGAAACAAACTGCTTTCCGGTTAATGTTTGGTTTGATGAGGAATGCAAAACAACAAGGAAAACCTTGAAAGAGTCAAACCAGAAATAAATAAACATAAAATCCTACAAGCAAATTGTAAGAAAGAAAAAAAATGATTTCATGATCTCAAGGAGGGAGGAACTAATCTTCTTCGGGAAAAATAACCCAAAGTTATTTTGGAAGGAACTTCAAACGAGAAAGAAACAAACTGAAAATAATATCACAACTTATTAATGGTTCGAGTATGCAAAGCAAATTTATGAGCAATATCCTATGGTGGACTGCTCTCCCTTGGTCAACATTACTACTAAGCTCTTCATCGTGCAAGAAATTGAGGTGGGTATCAAAAAGTTGGGTGTTGGAAAAGAAAAAGATGTAGTTGAACTCCATGCAGAATATCTAAAGTGGGGTTCAAAAACTCTTGCACCTCACATTATGAAAATTTTCAACAATATCATTCAACAAGAATTCCCTACAGATTGGACAACGAGCCTAGCAATACCGCTTTTCAAGAGTGGGGATGTCAACAATCGCTCCAACTATAGGACCATAATGATAAACTCCTTGTTTGCAAATTTATTTGGAAGTATGCTAGAAAATAGAATCAACAAGTGGGCGGAAGAAGGGGATAAGCATGCTAAATGGAAAGCAGGTTTTAGACCTAAACACTCAACGATTGATCACAGTATAATTCTAAAGCACATCATTGAAAAAGTGTGGGAGAAAAAAGAGGAAGCCTTTTGTTGCTTTGTCGATTTCAAAAAAACTTTTGACACAGTCCCTAGAGATAAGTTTTGGCATAGAATGGAGGAACTTGGGGTTCTATACATCTTAGAGAAACCGTCCATAGGCTATATGAGGAGGTTAAAGTCAAAATCAGAATGTCAGTTGGTATCTCCAAAAGTTTTAGGAGCGATATCGGGGTCAAGCAAGGGTGTCCATTGTCCCCTACCCTTTTTGGTTTATATATAGACAAACTTAAAGAGTG